>JAOEHX010063114.1:29630-44419 GCA_025448015.1 Bolborhynchus lineola | reverse complement strand
GGAAAAGGAAAAGGAAAAAGAAAAGGAAAAGGAAAAGGAAAAGGAAAAGGAAAAGGAAGGTGGTGGTGAGTAAGGGAAAAGTAGGCAGCAATGCAACAGCATTTGAGCAGAAGTACCAGGCAGCACTGCTCCTCCACAGGGCTTCACCAGGGGCTGCATGGACAGCATCCTTCCAGTGATCTCTCAGGTGGGATCTGAAGAGGAGGAGGAGGATGTAATCTCTGGGGAGATCTCCGAGCAGCAAAGCTTCTTTTTTCTCTCCTACAAACAGGGTCTGCAAGTTGAAGTGCCAGTGCTGGAAATGCCAAGTGCTGATTAAGGTTCTAGTTCAAACAAAGTAAAAACTGGCTTAGAAAAATCACCCCACTTAAAGACCTGCAGTTTCAGCTTTGCTGAAGGACTGCTTGGTGAAAGTCAGCACATCTCGAGACTCAAAACCATGTCTCTCTCCTAAGCAGCATTTCTCTGTTCTCTCTTTTTAGCCTGCTCTCTGATAAAAGGAGGACACCAGCTTGCCCAGCTCTGCCACAAGCAGGCAGCCCATCCTCTTCCCTCTCTTCCTCCCGAGACCCTCCAGCATCCTACAGGGATCCTTTGGTCCCCTCTGCTTCCAGTGATGCTGGAATGTCTGCTTGATGCCCTCTGCACCCCAAAGCCCACATGTTTCATGGCACAGGAGCAACTGTAACACAGATTAAACAAAGATGAGAAACCATAGAAGATTTCACAAGGAAGACCAGAATAAGAACAAAGAGCAGCAGCTTTCAGGACGAGTTAGTTTTAATGTCAAAACGCAAGTGTGAGCTTGTTGTGGTAGCTGAGCTCAGAAGTTACCCTGCAAACTCAGGCTCCTTGCTGAGATTTACCCTTTTTCTTCCAGGTGTGTTGAAGGAATTTGTTTTTCCTGTCTCTTTGCTTGCCAGCCACATCACTACCTGGGGATAAGTATAGCACTGCAATAGCTATTAACACCTTACCTTACTGAATGCTTTATTGCCTAGCAGCAGTTGGTGCATTACACTTGGGATGCAAAAGGAGAAGAAAACTGGTCTTATTCAAGAAAACAACATTCAAACTGATTCCATTGAAACACTGTGTCTCTCAATATATAAAAGAGTATTTTTTGTCAGAGCAAGAAGCAGCAAGCAAATGTCATCTCCTTATCTCTAAAAGTACCATAATCTCCTCCTGCTCCAGTCACTCCACCTGTACAGATGAAGTATTTTAGATAAAGCCACATTCCATAGACATGGGAGCGGCAAAGCTACCCCTCTGAGGATGGGGAATGAGTACATAAACCAAGCATTATCACATCAGCACTACTATCATGACTGGCATATCTCAATATACCCATCTGATGAAACTACTTTGAACATAATAAGCCACTGTCACCTTTCACTGCAGTCCATCCAGCTGAGAAGGTTACTGTCGTTACAGTCTAGATGCTACTCCACTTAGCCCATCTTATGAGAGATGCTACATGACAAAGTGGAGATTATTACTGCGATAACCCCTCTGTCAGTCCTTGTGTGTTGCTCCTCTGATCTAGTCCAAAAATAAGAGTACCCAAAGGCTTTAATGAACTATACTTAATTGATGTCAGGTATTAACTGCACCCTCAAAAGAGAGATAATATCTTTTCCCCAGACACATATCATTCATATCCTCACATAAATTTAGTGTTTGTTGAGTGGGTCCATTTATATCATCTTACAAAATGTCAGACAGATCAGTTCTTGCTCCAGTTTCTAATTTCCCGATATAATGGATATGTGCATCCACTGTTGCCAGGCAGCAGATCTCAGGCTGTAACCTCCACAGCATTATTCTTTCTGATTTCCACATTAATTATTGACACACTAAAATAAATTAATTAGGAACAGCCTGGAACAGCATATTTCATTGCTAAACACCAGGATTACCCCAGCCTAGCAAAAGAAGGTGAATAATCTTCACGGTCATATCTGAAGAACTGATTGAAGCAGAAATGAACAGAGGAAGTTCCTGAGGGCAGGAGCATCCTTTTCCTGGCTGTGACCAAGTTCAAGAGCGGGCTTAAGTCCAGCAGCAGCCACATCCTTTGCATCTGTATTACCAGCACAGGCTCAGGGCATACACCGCGTAGAAACAGCAACAGGCTGTACAAATGACAGCATGAACCCTGTGCCTGGACAGCCCCGAAGAATGATGGCTGCAGCTGAAGAAGGGCAAGAGTCAGCAGGTTCAGCTTCTCTTGCAGAAATCCCTTTAAAGCAACATCCAAACCTGGATGCTTTAAAGCAAAATTCAAGACAGGCACAGCCCCTCTGAGTTCAATGTTTCTGAAGAGGCTCTGAATATGGCCTTTGGGCTTTGCTCATGCTGAGGGACACATGGGGTTTCTGCTCACCTTAGCTCATGCCTGCTATTACTCTATGCAAAAGAGACCTCTCTGTCCACAGGAATCAGTATTCCTGAGGAAGGCTTTGCTGCACTGAAGGACATGAGAATTGTCATGCTTGGCAGCAGCACCCGAAAGGACCACAGTCCTTACAGTGAACTGCAGAGCAGCAGCAACCCTTGGGGCTGATGGTGAGATTCTCCCTGGGAAACGCAATCTCAGCTCTTTGTAGAAGTGCCTGGTTAAACACACGGTGCTGGTAGCTACACTGTACCTTTGGGAAAAGAGCTTTAAAGCCAAGTAACACTGGATCCAGCGTCTGCTACTGATAAACACTTGAAAGGTAACCAGGCCTGAGAACTTCACTCCATCCAAATGCAAAAAAACCAAAAGCATCTTATGGCTGACATTATTTGCTGAATACAAAGTTGGGGGAGCAAAAGTTCTTCATAGTGTCAACACTAAAGAGAAAGACTCATAAATATACAAAGAGCAGGAGCATCGCGTTTCTCCCTTGAAGCTACTGCAAAGAGCTGCTATCCAGCTACACGAACACTCATTTGCACACACATGTAGATCAAAGGATTCCAGCAAGAGCTGGCAACTTTGCAACAGCTGCCTTCTCTTGAGAGGGTGTCTTAGCTCATTGCTAGGAAAATGCCTAGGTATCATGTATTTCCAACAGGTAAGATCAAAGGGAACCATCTTGGAAAAACCAAGATTTCCCCATCTGCCCATTCACACAAACTGCTGCTCTAGCCTTAAGAAACAGAAAGCCAAATTTGCCAGGTAAGCTCAGCTTGCTCCATGCACTAGCCTGGTACCAAAAAGGAAAAGCCCCCCCTGATTTTACACACATGATGTGATGAAGATTGCATGTTCCCACTAAGGGCACATCTGTGGATGCTCGCTGTGCCCATCCTCTCTCTTTAGTTCTTAACCATGATTGATTTCCAGACTATACTGCAGGCTCTAATTACTGAGTGAGGTCTCAGCAGTAGCTAGAGGAATGATTTGTTGTCACATTTGGGAAGTTGTTAGCAGCCACCCAAACCTCACCTGGTTTGTTCTGCTGGTGCGATCTAACACTTTGTCAGGTGCATCTGTGGGTTGCAGCTCAGGCACATGTTTTCCTCTCTGTGACCCCTGGAATTAAACCTCTCCTCTAAAGTCTTCAATTCCCATTCATATCAGCAAGAGTTTGAGGACACTGAGTGCTCAAGAGAGGTTCCAGGTACCTTCCTGGAAGTGACCCTGAAAGGACAAAGCCAGACACAAACGTGGCATTGGGGGATTGAATGCCTTTTTTCTCCCTCTTGAAAGAAAACATTCTCTTTCATGTTGCCTCTTTCATTTCATTTCAAACCATGCACAATTTTTCCAGATTAAAGCGTCTTCATCCGCAGTCAAATAAAGACATTTTGATACTCAATGCTTTCTTAGATTCCTATCTTTGAAGTCTGTAGAGGCCCATTCAATAGTGAGAGGTACCCTTGTCATTAAACAGGGCTCTACAGATGAGCATAGGTTGTAATAGGTCTTCTCGGGGTAACTGCTCTCATACAAGCATCATATTAGAGTAAAAAGCAAATTAAAACCCTCTTAGAAGCTTATCTTGGCGTAACACCCCCTTCTACTAGGATTAGCTCTACTCTACTATTAGTCCCTGGCTTTCATGAGCAATGTATTTTACCTGCAAAAGAATGAAACTTGGTCAAGGTGGAATTGTAAATAGATGTTGGTACATTAAGCTGAAATAAGCTTTAGAGGACATCACTGTCAACAGCCAGGAAAGCCAAAAAGCTTGCAAGTGCAAAGTTTACACACACAAGACTGGTGAAACCTCAAAACATGGCCTCTGTCACCTCATGCACCACCGCAGGGCAGAGGCTTGTATCTATCACGAGGATCAGGATGCTCATCCCCAATATTCAAACCCCATCCTTTTGCAGCGCAGCCCACGTAGCCGCATCAAGTGGAGGAAGAAACAGCATCTTGTGGGGTGTCACACCACTGCACTACTGCTCTACAGGTGTCAGCAGACATTTAATCCTGCCTACACAGATGTTTTGGAGCACTGAATGCTGATTGCTCTTGCTGGAGGGAAGAAGGTGCATAGGCTTTGTCCTGGGTGGGGTGGGATGTGGAGGGTGGAGCAGGGTGCTGCAAGAGAGGGAAGCCCTAAGTAATATGGAGCTGCAGAAAAGATCGGGACAGCCATGATTGGCAAGAAAGCAAGGAAAGCCAGGGCTAACTCCAGCTTTGTGTGGCCAAATTGATAGAAAACAATATCAAACATGAGGTTCCTCAGTGCTCTGTTCAGAAGCAGGATGAACCAGAAAATAGTGCAGGGGCTGTCAGGAGAGAGGGAAAACTGGGCTTGTGGGACATGGAGAAGTACTCCAACTGGTGGCTGCAACTCAGCAGCAATAGCTTCTTCTAAGTTCCCCAGCCAATAGTAAAGAAAGACCCTCAAGAAACTATCAGGTACTCTTTCAGGTGTGCACAATATTTTAGGGTTCTCTCCATGGATCTACGTAAGTTACTTCTTAGAGCAGAAGAAGAACCCTAAAAAGGTGCCAAAAGGACACCGAATAAGCCAGTGGTGTGCACGAAAATGATTTTATATAATAACTAGAGCTGAAGGTCTAGAGAAGAGCAACAGAAATTGGGGAATAAAAGGGGAGAGCAAGGTATAAACATTTAGATAACAAGAGGATGGGTAATGATGATAAGAAAGGCTGACTACAAAAGAATCCATGCTGAAGCACATGTCTTGCCTCAGCACCGGAACAACACATCTGCTGATGCTCTAGGACTCCCAAAACTTTCCTTGTAGTGTCTCTTGGAATTTAGAACATCAAAAGGGACACCAGAATAAGCACATGTGGATTTGTTCAGCACAGAATACAAATGGTATATTCACTGTACAAATGTGGTGCACATAGGTAAGCTTCCATGCTTCTGAGACATGGAAATAAGGTTGTCATACAAACTGGTGTGGCACACATCAGTTCTAACAGGAGGCTGTGGCAGATGAGTTAAGTCATAGAATCATGGAATGGTCTGGGTTGGAAGGTACCTTAAAGATAATCTGGTTCCAACCCCTCTGCCATGGGCAGGGACACCTTCCACTAGACCAGGTTGCTCAAAGTCCCATCCAACCTGGCCCTGAATGCTTCCAGGGATGGAGCATTCACCACTTCCCTGGGCAACCTGTTCCAGTGTCTCAGAACCCTCACAGTGCCCGAGAGCAATCCCTTCCATGATGTGTCAAATCTCCACCCAGCTATGCATAGGCTTCATTTACAGCCAAACATACAAACTAGCAGCACAGATTAGCAGGGAAACCAGGGCAGGAGAAGAAAATGCCTTGCTGCCTCTGTATGGAGGAAGGAGCTGGCATAGCCTTTCCCCCCACCCTCATCACAGATGGGCTTTGCTTGCAGATGCAAAGGATGCCAACCACGTCTTGCTACAAGTGACTCACATGGAGAAAGCAGGGCTGCCACTGTTCTCTGAGCTGGTGTGTAAAACAGATTCTCCTGTGTTACTTAAAAATCTACCCTCTTAAAGCATCTGCAAATCCTAATTAACTGATGGGACTGGTGAGATGGGGTGCCACCAGACATGGGTCTGTGTCCAGTGTATGAGGCGTGGGACAGTCTCAGGAAAGCAAAATTCAGCTCCTGACTCACACACAGATTCGTTTTACAGCAATACACACTCTTACCATGCACTTCATCTTCCCTTTTCCCCAACTATAAAACACTGATAATTGCACTTAAAAATGTCCTGTAATCACCAAAAGGGCTGGGATGCACAACTCAGGTCTGTAAAGCATCCCGTGATCCCCCAACAAAAGGTGCCATAATCAGAGTTACAGATCTGTGCAGTGCACAGAGCATTTGGGAGGTGTGTTGGTGAGGCTATTATGCAAGGAGGGAGAAATAACTTTCTGTTCCAGGCAATGGCTTGGAACCCAGAGCGTTCTCTGGCTCTTTTCACTCTCAGTGTGCTGCAGATGTCTCACTGGCTCTGATTTAGCCGTTTAATCTTTCTGCACTTCAGTTATCCTGTTAAGAGAATCAGGAGATAACCCTTTTAACTCACATGGGTGTTGTAGGTACATTCAAGTTGCTGAAGAGCTCAGATACTAAGATGATTTAGGCTATAAAAGTACATAAGTGTATTAGGGATTCTGTAGCTAGCTGATTCCTATTTCATAGCACCCACTAAAACTGGCATATGGGGTTCTAAATCCCTAGATAAATTCCTTTTAATCCCCAAGTCTAGTCAACGGCACTGGTTTTCTTCAAGATCAACACACACACACACAAATCTATCTCTTCCAAGCCATCTGGATATTACTGGGCTAAGGGAAGCCAGAAAAAGGGTGAAACAAAATAAAAACAATGAATAAATAAAACCACTTCTAATCATTCATAATTCATCAATGTTTCAGCTGCTGTATTTAAACTCTTCACAAGTAGATCCTTGCATAAATTTCCACATGCAAAATGTCAATCGTGCTAATTTAGCTTTGTAATTCAGAGGGCAGGGCATGGACACTGTGCTTCAAAAGTGTACAGTTAGTTTGAAGATGAACTATGAACAGAAGAAACCTCTTGAATAAACTAATTGAGGGTGGTTTACTGTAGATGATCCCAGTTTAACAAGAGCAGCAAAGATACTGGGAATGCATACTTCAGCACAAAGGGGATATAAATTACAAGAACAGCAATATAACTGGTGAGAACACCAAAGTGAAGAAACCACACCATATTAAATATGAAGCTTCCTGTCATGGATCAAACATCAGTCTGAATACAGTGAACTTACTGAAATTAGTATCCCTCTTGCAGTACAACTAATGCAATGGTCTCATTCATGTGATCTCACAAGAGCTTTCTGCATGTGAGATTTAAGGTGAGAATTTAATAACATCATTGAGCTCGAGCTAAGGCCATCTGGCACTTTAAATCTCTCAGATGGAAAGTCATCAGCACATAAAAACCTTTTGTTGAGTTCAGTTAGTGATTCAGAGAGGTGAATTTGCTCAAATGGCAGGACTGAAACAAAAGGTAGTGTTAACATTCATTCATTTGCAATAAAGAATGAATTTAGGAGTTCAGGAAGACAGTGTGTAGAGCCCTAAATAAAACCAAGCATAGCATGGGCAAATGAAATTTCAAACTCATTTCTGCCTCCATGTTTCACTTCAAATCCCATCAGGAGACAAGATAAAAGTAATATAAAACCTTGACTATTTCACAACTGGGTATCTTTTAACTAGATAATCAACTAATGCCCTTCTAGTTGTCCGTGGCACTTCAATGCAGACAAATATCCATGAGGTGGTGGTAGAAAATGATAAAACCTACTTCATTTGAAAGCCTAAATAAAGCTTAAAATTTGACTAATGAGAGAACTAGGCTCTTGTTTCCTACAACACCATTTCTATTCTGAAGGATCATGACTTCTGGTCTTCCTGCAACCTGGATTTGATGGTGAATCTTCACTGGACTGTAAGAGGAAAGGAATTGGCTTTTTAAAAGGGATGAAAAGACTTCACTATTTAAAAACCACCGAGGGATTTTTTCATATGTGTGATTGAGTTTCTTGCCATGAGACATTTGGGCCTGTGTATAGTGTCTGTAGCAGCAGCAGACAAAGAAAACAGCCCATGGAAGAGCTAACAACTGGGGGCATGGTCTGGAAGGCAACACAGAATAAACTTACTCTTTTAGTTTGATAGGTGATTTTCTAGATGAAAGGAGCATAGGGCCTTCACCAAGCTTGACACGAGAAAAGCATTTGATGAAATGCCAATGGAAAGTATTAAGCAGGAGAGGGCAGGGATTAGTGCAAAGAATGCATTGGTCCTGGTTTGAAAAAGGCAGGGTTTGGGCAAAACAGAGCTGACTGTGGCTGTAGCTTCAAAATCAGTGCGACTCACTCACATCTCATGTTTTTGTATAACACCTTCAGTTAAAAGCAGGACTGAGCTACAACATTTGCTGAGGCATGTCACCAGTAAAGATGAGTATTAGCATACTGTGTGGGAAGAACCTGAGACGTTCAAGAATAGGAGTAGTGGAAATGGAATCAAAATGGCACAGTTCAAAAGTAGCATTGCCTTGCACTCAGAGGGTAGGAACAACAAGTTTTTTCTCCAAGCTGAGAACTCATTAGTCAGTGATGACAGAAGGGGAAAGAGGCCTGAGGGTATTCATGGAGGACAAGATGACTGAGCCATGATGGAAAGTGTAAATACAAGGAGCGAGAGGACAGTGTTTAAAGGGACCTGGGAAATCTTTCCTTCAGTCTCTAGCCCTGCAGGTGTTACACACTCAGCCACCTATGCAAATTGTGCATTGGCTTTGTGTTTTCATCAGATTGAAACTCCCACTTAAACCCAGAAGAGCAGAATCCTAGGTTCACCCAGAGCATCAGCTACGTCCTACCACCCCAGGTAAACAGAGGTTTGTACCATAGCACATCTTCTAGAAATAAGGCTTAAGGTCGTGATTTTAAACCTAGAGCTTCCAAACAGACTTAACATACTACCTATCACATCTACAGTCACAGGGAGTCAACCTCTGACATGGTTCAAAGAGTGGCCCATTGACTCTAGGAGGAGCAGTGCAAAATCCCATTCAGCCTTTTGGAAAAGAATAATGGATCCTGCTGCTGGATTCCAGAGTACTGGCACAGGCTTCATTGAGGGGCAATTTAAGGTGAAACCCTTTCCCCACCCCACCAAAAAGATAAAGCCAAGATAAAAGCTTCCCTTAGAGCACATTCAGTTTATGCCCCAAAGCCAGGCTCATCCAGAGGAGTGCTCTGCTCATCCTAAAGACTTTCCCCAGCCTCCCTGTTCCTCTCTACATGCATTTGGCTCCAGCTGGAATGGAGGAGCCCCAGAGGTACCAAGCAAGACAGGAAAAGCTATGGCAGAGAAATAAACTCCACTTGTCAGGTTAATTTGCTGATGTACTTGATAACGTATTTCTTTGAACAGCAAAACCTGTACACTCTGTGAATGCAGCTTCCCACCAGCTGGCTTTTGAGTTGTCAACCCATTGAAAAGGAGATATTTAAGCCTTTTACCACCTTTCTTGGGAACTGTACTGAACCTTTAATCAATTAAGTTTTTAATAGCTGTTTAATATCCCAACAAGAGTGATTTTTATAAGCTAGTTTCCAACTTTCTCTGCTGACTACCAAGCCAACTAAGACGAGATCATGTTTTTAGCCATGTGTGTGAAACAACTCTAAAGGAGTCCTTATTTCACACATATAATCCTGCAATATATTGGGTACTTCTTATCCAGCAGTACGTATCTGAATGTCCTTCAGTTCAAGGACACTTCCCTCAAGTGAGTAATGCTCTTTAAAGGGGATAATTAACGTGCCTGAAGTTATGTGCACGGTCGAGCTTTTTGCCACCGCAGGTGCTGTGTTCACGTGCTCTTGGACAGGAACCAGACACATGGAGTCACCAGACTGGAAGTGCATCAGACAGCTTAAACCCTCCTTTTTCTGTGAATCATAGCAGCAGTTCCTGATTGGGTTCGGAGCCTGTGTAATCACTGCAGCTATTTAATAATCTTATCAACAGAATCCATATTTTAAAGATGTCTTTCTCATTCAGAGGTACCCAGAACTGAAAATTAGACTCCTCTTACTTATTCTTTCCAGTGATCTTTTCATATAATCTTTACACAGAATTTTGTAAGCAATCCTAATTAGACCAGAAGCATTTCAAGCCATCCAACATGTTGTTATGTTGCTGCAGTAGCTGCACAAAGAAATGGCTCTCCAGGCTTAAACAGTATGTGTCTGTTGCTGTCTTAAACAGGGATGACGATTTTGGTGAGGTCTTATGCCATATATCTGATTTTTTATGGGATCTTATAACACAGCAAAATGAGCAATCATGAGGCAAGCCCATGACAGGTTAGAAATGAGAAATTTTAAGGGCTATTAAACTTTCTAGAAATGCCCCCAGTGGAACAGCATAAACTTACTTAGTGCCTCTGTTTCTGTAATTGTGATATAGTGCGAGCTCTCGCCACGTTTAGTGGTTTAGGCAGTGGTCTCTTACAGTTTGGTAGCAACCTTGGCTGACGCATGAGCAAGGAGGGCCATCAGAGCATCGACACACCTGAAACAGGGTTTTGGTTTATTTTGCACCTCTTCCATTTTTCATAAGTCCCATTTTGCAGTGTCGTTTTGCTTCAAGTTTCTGTGCTGTTAATATTTGGTATACTTTTCTTGAGAAGGTGCCATTTGCTTTTAAATTAACTTGAAAAAAAAACCAGACTTTGAAGGATAGTCTAGATAACTTTTTTCCTTATCTATGGCTAAAATCAGAGCCATCCAAAGCAGTGTTAATTTGCCCAATGTGCCACCAAAATTAATATAAACAGCGGAAAAACAAAATGCTAAAGGTCACAGTTAGTAATGGACAGTCTGCTCAAAGACAACACATGGAAATGAGCATGGTCAGGTCATATTTTGCACTCATAGGCAAGTTTGGGTTTGCATCACAAAACGAGAATATGAATCCAAAGGAAAGGAATGAGTCCTTCCCAAAAGTGAAGAAGATGGGACATATCTGTACTGGGCAGTAAAAAGCAACTTCTAATCATCAGAGCATTGAATCAACTTCTGAGCAGGACCTGCATCCATAACTTGTGCATGTATAATTGCTGTTGACAGTGTAAAATCTATCCTACATTTCTACTGGGGTCACTGAGAGCAGAAGCCAGTCTCTTAATGTGAAATAGGTCCCCTGAGAGACATCACTGGGCAGCAGAGGGTGACAATTTGCATCATATGAGCTGAGATGTCAGTGACATCAGAAAGTGCCCTGCCAGCATTCTGTGATAAAAGCAGGCACGGAAGTATTCAGATTTTGATTTACTGACTGAAATACTTGCCACTGGGGAAAACATTTGTGTCTGGCCATCAAGGAAGCCATACAGGTCTCTGCCTTCCCACTCCACCATCACCACCCTGTGCAAACATCTGTATAACCCCACATCTGACCAGCACTTTTTACAAGTAACAGGGATGCAGCAGATCAGAACTGAGCACTCTAATACATCCTTCACAGGTGGTCCAAGCTTCCTGTAAGGAAACCTGGAGGAGTTTCTCAAGCACATCTCTCTACAGAGGGTGCAAAATGTTGTAATAACTGGGCAACCTTCTTGACTTCAGTCAAGGATGGAAATGGGTGGAAGGAGTTAGCTGTGCCCTTACAAGGAGTAGCAGCCATCTTCTGCTTTATTTCAGCACAGAACTTGGCTCTGATGTGCACTTCCACAATAGCACAAGGGAGCCATAAAGCCACACTGGCTGACAAACCAGAGATTCCCCTTGCACAGGGAATTCATGCACTGCAAAACCAGTGACACCAGCTCAATATCATTCTTCCTCCCTGTGGAGGTGCTGTAGACAGATGTCAGCAGCAGCTCGTGACTATGATTCTCCAGCTGCTGGAGCAGCTGCTTGGGGCCAGTGTCGACCTGGAAGATACTAGAATAATCTTCAGGCTGCTTTGAATCATTGCAAGAGCAGAAGCAGCTGGCTTAATTTTGCTCAGGAGACCACACTCACTTCTCTCAGACCCACTATCAGGATGCTTCTTTTCCACAACCCAAATCCTTCCTTGCAGAGAAAGAAAACCAGAGGTGCAGATTATCTTCTCCAGAACACAAGGCTTCTGAATAATACAGCACTAGATTTGGGGAGGAGAGCAAGAGGGGAGATTTCCCATGTGCTACTACCAGCATATCATCTTGTTCCATGAACACATCTTTAGTAAGTGACTGACAGTGCCTCAGGCACTTTAACCAACTGCTGCCCTCATTTAATGCCAACTCTGCCAAAGCCTTTGCTTCTGCCAATCAAACCTCAAATGTGCCTTCCAAAGTTTGTCTTGGAGTAAAAATCCATCTTTCTTTGCTGCAGTGATTCGGAAAACCACCAGACGGAACTCTCCTGATCAGCAGGAGGGGAACAACATGTTTCCTGGAATAAAGCTCTTCATTAAAGGACTTTCCCTACCAGGGAAGCATAGTGTGGCTGTTACATTAATTAGAAGACAAAGGAATAAAGCTTAAATGAAATGGCTGTGTGGCTGAATTATTAACTTCCTCAGCTATTAATGTGCAATATATACCAACTCATCTCTATGGGGGATGCTGAAAGGCTTAGTCAGGGAATATACCTGAAGCATTTTGTGAAAAGCACATTGGAAAGATGAATATTTGGCTTTGTGGAGGTGACCATTCTGGAAACCACTGATAGCTAAACAGGGAGCTGGTGGATTTGGAGCTAAAGAAAATAAAATGCACCTGAAGCAGGACTTTAACACTTTCCTTTCTCCAGACTTGGAAGAAGTTTGCCAAGAGCAAAGCTAAGAGTAAGTTACCATCTATTACTGAACGATACTGCTATTTGAATTCTATTTTTAATAAGGCTGAAAGTGTACCTGGCCATCATCAGGCAAAGCTTATGAGCCCAGGATTCTTCCTCTAGAGCAGAGGAAATAAGTTTCAGCTTCTACTGGAAGCTTCCTACTTGTCAAAAGAGTAAATAAAAAGGGCAAAGAAAGTCCTCAAAAAAGGATGAAGTTTACAGAAGAGACAAAAAGAGCACATTTGGGAGATGGAGCCATTTACTTTGTAGCGTATTATAACCATTGGAAGCAACACAAACTTCTGCTTTCCCACTCTAAAAGCCCAGTTTCATTTAATGAGCCATTTAAGGACAGCTTAAAGTCAACATGAGCAACAGAATCACAGAACAGTTGAGGTGTGAAGGGACCTCTGGAGATCCCATAATGCTAAAACGCCCAGTGCCAGACTCATGGGTGAGAAAAGATGTTTTTTTCCCTGACATCACAAATGACCTTAACTCCCAACTTTGCTTCTAGAAGTTTTCCAGAGCTGTACTTATCTCTGACATTTCTCTGTTTGCCTTTACCCTTTGCTGTGATGCTTTTCAGGTCTGCCTTGCTGTTCAAAACCGATTCTAATAAGAGAGAGAAAGCTTTTGGAGAAAGATCTGTAAGAAAGAGGGAACAGCACAAGATGCTCACAGCTATGGGAACGGTGCAAAATGCTAAAGGTTATGAAGAAAGAACAAAGGATCACATTTTCATCACAAGCATGAGGAACCCCAGCATTAATGACAGAGTTCTTGAAAATGCTAAGCAAAACCTGGAGCAGGTTATTGAATAAGATTTCCACCCTGTTGAAATACCACAGCTTTCAGAAGCAACCACTTCGGGCTAGAGAAAATGGCCTGAAAATGAGCCAGCAAACACTTGACTTCAGAATCTATGTCACTAGCAAATGGGAATCAATAATCATTAACCTAATTATTGCTCTAGTAAGTCCCAAAACTGAAACAAAACTACATTTTCTGCAACTGTTACAGTGTCAAAACTACTATCTGCATGTTTGAGCAGACATCAGCTATTGTAGAGACCTATCTGTACTTGCAACTTTACACTGAAGATTGCCTAAAACTGGAGGCATAATCTGCTGCCCTAATTGCAACATACACAACAATCCTGGTTGGAGAGAAAAGTGCTGATTTCAGCTTTTTCCACACTCAGAACCTGACTTCCAAGTACAAATAAACTGGAATAAATGAATCAGTAGCATCTGCAGATAGATACAGGCTCTTTTTTCTGCTATTATTTTACCTTTTCATCCTAATACTGTTGTTAGAAAGTGTAAAAAGGAGTGTTGCATAAATCACTGCATTTGGTTTGCAGCTGGAGGTAATAATAATATCTTTTCCTAAGACTAGATAATGTCTCTGTCCTGCAGATATGGGCTATTTTTCCACGAAAATAATTACTTGTGTAAAGAGCCCATCACTAACAGTTATTTAAAGACTGCATAGAAACTGTGGCTAATTATTATTATAGTCAAAGTCTCAAGACAAATGCAGATGAAACTAAAGTGGGTTAAGCCAAAAATAAGGTTCTTCAATAAAGGATCTACACACAAGGCAGTACAGAAATTAGATCCCTACTGCATCCTGACATGCGTGCGTCTGCAGGGCTATGATCTTACTGGCATCACAGGGGTGGAGTGAGATGGCTGTTTTGACTGGAGTGTTGGAATGGAAGGACGGGCTCTTGAGGAAGGACAGGCAGAGGAAACAAAGAGGGGGTGTTGCCCTTTGCCAGTGACCGGCTGGACTGCGTGGAGCTCCACCTGCCCAGCACAGAGATCCCCCCGCAGTCCTGATCCAGCTCTGGGGCAGCAGCACAGAGGGACATGGAGCTGTTGGTGCTAGTCCATAGGAGGCCATGGAGCTGCTGCAGGGCTGGAGCAGCTCTGCTCTGGAGCCAGGCTGAGAGAGCGGGGCTGGGGCAGCC
>JAOEHX010063110.1:1041-23276 GCA_025448015.1 Bolborhynchus lineola | reverse complement strand
AGGTTGCAGTAACTACTAGATGTTTGCAGTAAACCAAAATAAGAAGAAACATACCATTCACGGGTTAGGTCCAACCTGGCCTTGAACACTGCCAGTGATGGGGCAGCCACACCTTCTCTAGCCAACCTGTGCCAGCACCTCACCACCCTCAAAGTGAAGAATATTTATGTAGTACTTTGGCAGGATATATCTTGGTTTAGGATATATTAAGCATCTACTTATGAAAAGTATTTCTAACAAAAATGTCCAGTGCATAAAGGAGGAGAAATTAATAGAAAAGCTTTAGTATGGTGATAGCTATTATTTAAGGATAATAAAAGGATAATTACTTTTAGAATAGAAGTTAAGTTCCTGATATACTTCAAAGGAGAGGGCAGGCAGGTGAAGTGCTTTTGACAATATTTTTCCCATGCTTTGAGCACATACTGCTAACAATCTAATGAGATGCCTTTCTAGTATGAACTGTAGGTCAGAAAAATCCATGATAAGAGTAATGATTCTCTTTTTGAAAATCCATGGGTCAGAGAGGAAGCATGACATGACTATATAACAAGTTTGTTCTGTAATGGTAATTTTGGCTATTTTCCTGCCTTTCCCACTCTGAAGTGGTATACTGTCAATCTCCTCACACATCACCTATGACAGTAATTTGCCTGCCTGCTAGCAGATGAAAAACTTACTGTTATCATCTGTATTTAATAAAATTGTCTATCTCTGCCTCTTGGACACATTTTTATCAATTGAAATTTATTCATTATGAAGCCAGTACTGACAATATATATCCAATATGTCCAGCAAATGTGCTGGTAAGACTACCAGCACACAAAGGGCTCTGACTACACTAAGAAAAGAATCCATGCCACACAGCTTCTACACTCAGTCTGATGGCCCACCCCAAAGGCTAGCAGTTCTCACCTTGCTCAGCTGGAGAATCCTGTTTGAAAATAGGATAACACATTATATCTCATATACATTTACTATGGAAAAAGCATGTATCTATATTAATAATAATACTGTATATGCTGTTTATGCGTTCTGACCTCTCAACCAAATACTTTGTAAGGATTTGTTCTAACCAAAAAGTTACCAAACACTTAGAAAGTTACTACCCTTCCTTATCTCTCACACAGAAAATCTAATACTTTTACCTAAAATATTAAGAAAGATGATAAAATGCATTTCTACATTTTCATTAAGTGCCCCAGCCACTTGGGTATAATTTTATCTATACTCTTTCTACTTCTTTGGCTTGGTTCTTTGAGGCTGAAATGTCTCATATTTCCCTTTCAGAGCAAACAAAATCATTTGAAGTCTTGAGAATCCCAAGGGTCAAGAAAACCATTTTCTACCAAACTGTCTTCTCAACTGGATTGAGAAGTAATGTCAACATATCAGCTGAAAAGCCCCACAGTGGAGCATGCTGCCCCTCATGACAGCATCATGAACACAACTCACAGTGCTGCTGCTTTTCTATTTACTCATCCCCATCTATTTTCTCCACCTGTGTTCCAACCAGACAGTTGTTTCTCTGTGAATTTGGAAAGGCAGGACTAAATCAAGGCCAAATGCAGTTGTTACCTCTGACCATTGCCCAAGAAAGCAGAATGTTTCTTAAACTGAGCTTTGACATTGGATTCCCATGCCAGCTGCAGAAGTTGTTCTCTCCTGGTAGTTGTTGACAGTAGCTGTAAAAAGCATAATATATTCATTTTCAAAACCATACTTACAAATAATACTTCCACGACAGCTGGACCTGATATTTTCCTGCCCTAATTGCAGTGTGCTCAGGGAGGAATAGGAGAAAGAAGAGACAAAAGTAAGCAGTTTATTGCACTGCAGTTCTGCTTTTGGCCCATCCACTCTCTAACCTTACTTCTCTCATTCAAAATTGATTAAAGGGATGACGTGCAGCAGCACCATTAACTGAAAAAAAAAAAAGGCCATCATGTTCAAAAGGAGAAAGAAACCTCTACTCTAGGTCTGGTTTTCTAAGTAAAAGATACCATAATTTCTCTTGTTAACGACTGGGCTGGAGCTAATTTTGTCTTTTGTTATGCCTGTATCTGTAAAGCAAAACCAAGTGGAACAGCTTGGGAACTTAATAAAGTAAGAAGGGTTTGTATCACAGAATAGATAAGAAATAGACTTTTCACAGACACATGCTAGTTCTGATGAAATTGGTTTTTTTTTTGTAAGAAAGTCTTTCTCTGCCAGCAGAAAGGTTAAAACATGGAGAGGGAAAGAAAACCCCAACAACTACAATAACCAATAGGTTTGTCACTGGTTCCATTACCTAGGAGAAGAGAATCTAGATTCAAATCTCTGCTTGGTTAGAGATTGCAAATTCCATACCCAGGTTTTCTTCTATTTTAAAGCACAACTTTTTCAGTCACCCTCATGAAAAATATAGAACTTAGTTTCTTCTCACTTCAGAATGGACATGTCAACACCCTGCAGATTGGAAGAGCAGCATCTCATCTAGCTTATGGACAGCCAGATCTAACATGTACCAAGAAGCTGATTAATAGATCCACTTAGGTGGTAAAATACATTTATCCAGCAAGTAGGCCATAATGGCTGATGATTCATAGTCACTTGAGTGTGACAGAGATTGGTCCCTCCCTTTTCAAACCAAGCTTAAAGACAAGGCTATTGAAAAGTAACAACAACTCCATGACTAGCACATTTGTTTCTCACTGTCTTATATCTGATGGTTCCACTTTTGACAGCAACATTCTCAAGGGAGATGATGGGAATCTCTTTAATATTCTGTAGAATTACAATTTATCACATCCCTTTGTTCAAGGCCTGCACAGGGAGGCATTAGAAGGCTTCACAAAAAGGTATATGCAACAACACAGGAAACAGTGAGGACAATGCACTTTCCCTGGAGCACTGGCTTTTTGCTCTGAGCATTGGGTTCCCAGCTGCTACTAAATGATCAAGAAGGAACAGTGTAGAAAGGAGCTTTCTTTTTGTCTGCAGGAGGCTAGGAGATTATCTGCTGTGTCTTCTGTAATCATCAGTGTAATTGTGACTTTGAGGTAAAGTTAATACAGCACTTTACGTATTTAACTACAGCCAACTTATACGGAAACTGAAGCAACATCAGCTACTGCACGTCTCAAGTGGTATATTTAAGCACAAGCACACATCTCAACTGGTCTATAATTTTCCTGAGGCAACTCTTTTGTTCCAGTAGAAGCCTCATATACACCTCCTGCATTTTAAGGTGCAGAAAGATGATTCAGGTAATGAAAAGAAAGTTGCACGAAGTTAATGTTAATTTTCTCCTTGCCTAACCATTGTCATTCAAGTGGGTGTTGGATAAGCTAATTCATAATTTTATATTTAAATGCCGTCAAAAGTATGTAGATCCTTATTTACTCGTGCATGTAAGTAAATAAAGTAATACAACTTAATTTATCAGCTAACTGCCCTGAAAAGATGGCTGTAAACTTCTTAGCTATATTAAAATGTGTGCCTTCCCATACCACAATTTCAGAGCCTGTTGGCTGTCAATTATCTGAGCTGCTTCTGTGCACTGCAGAGCACTACAGATACTGATGTCCCAAATGCTGGAAAAAATTACTAAATATAGCAGCAAGACTAACTCAGCCACATTCCAATCTCAGCAATGGTTGTAAGACAAACAACTACAAATGTTCAGCCACATATAACCAGCTAAATCCCTTACCACAGTGGGATCATTTTCCTTGTTTGAGGATCAGTGAACTACAAACTGTCTCACCTGGAGTCCCAGGGACTCAGTTTAAATTAAGTCTTCTCTCTGTGCTATGGAGTAGTAACTGTAATTTAGTTAACTCAAATGTCAAAGATTAAAACACTGCGCTGAAGTCCATTCGCATGTTGTTTGCATGCTACATGAAAAGTGCTTGTTCTGCTGCCATCACAGAAGTCTTTGCATGTGCTGGAATTATTTATTCATGTTCCAAGCCCCCTAATTAAGAATATAAGAGCCATGATAATAATCTTAACTCCTAGAATTAATAGAATGTCTGATACTTGCAGCATCATGCAAATGCTAACAAATTTAACCCATGAAATTCAGTGAGCTAAAGTATTATCATTCCAAAGAAAATCCCAGCAATCCAATACAAAGTCAATAGTTGGGTAATACAATACTGTCACTAAGTTGTTAGTAGGAGTGCACTCCTACCTATTACCAAATCACTGACATTCTAATGTCTTAACATTTTTCTTAGAATATCATCTTTGTTGCATTATTTTTTAAGCCTGTCTTCACAGATCTTGTTTATAACAATCGCTGAAGCAGAAAATCATGATGTTAAGACTGTTGTTACAAGGCGAAAAACACTTAAGAGTGTTTGAAGGCTCTGGAATTGCAATAAGTATGTTCAAAACCATGGAAATAATAAACAGGAAACACCTTACTGCACTCTGCTCTTGGTAGAGCAGTGCTAGGTTAATAGATGGAATTAGTGATCTTAAAGGCCTTTTCCAACCTAAATGATTCTGTGATTCTGTGGAGGAGATTAAATCAGTTAATTATCACAGAATGTCAGTAGTGGAAATGATCACAGCCTAGAGCCTATCATGAGGATGATCTGTAGACATCTTGTTCACACAGCCAACAAAAAGTCAACAAGATCCAAGAAAGAACTTAAAAACTGAAATTGGTTACATATAGAATTTTTCATTCCCCCAGATATGAACTTTTGTACTGCTTTATACTGAAATAACATTTAATGGCTTTTTAGACTGTTCTAGCTTTTACCTTTCCTTGACCCAGTCAAAACCAACCCACTGTCACCAGTAGTCTTTCTGCAGCCAGACAACGCAAATAACAGAGTTATTGCTATGCATTTACCTAATTCACCAAGTGAATTGCAAGTCAACAATAAGTCCTGCTATTTATTTTCCTATTGGGACAACCATGAATTTATAATCCTGCTTAACATCTGGGACCAGGTTTCCCAAAAACTTCAATCTTCTCCTAAACCTGTATTTCACAATTTCATATGTTAAACCAAATCCAAGTTCAGGTTAGAATGTTTAGATGTTACCATGCTTATACCCTGCATAACATGCAGACTTATCAGTTTCAGCTTTTCTCCATCATCCATGGTTTGTGCCTTCAAATCTATGTGATTAATATATAGAAAAAAAAACCCCTGTGATGTAGCAAAGTTAACAACTTACTATAGTAGTGATAGCCCTTAAAAGCTACTGTGGAGAGAGAAGGAAACCAACAGTGTGTCATTAAGTTTAAGAGATGTCTTTTAGCAGCCTGGTATTTAATAGGATTTCCTACAGAACGCTGTATGTGGCAAGTTTTGAATATTTCAGTGTGTTGGTCTTTACATGATTTAGCTACAATAGCTGTGTACTACAGATGAAGGAAAGCCTAGCAGTATAGGTAGGCTGCAACTACACTCAGACACACATCTAGGTTCTTATTTAGACTTCATATGAAAAAACAATGTACTAGTGAGATTAAATTTCCAAGGCTGAAGCAGCTGCCAAGCAGTTGTTACCCAGTTTGTGTAGTACCTTGCAGTCCTGTGCTATAAAGGGATTAGAAAATTTGCACACTTTTTTGCAACAATGGAGACATCATGGAAAATTACTGCAAAAAACAGTCATGGGACTTGCTTGATGTTGCTAAGATATATAGGAAGTAGGAGGAAGCTGAAAATGGGCTGCTAAATTGCTGCTTCATGGGCCCAGAGACTTCTGTAAGATGATTTTAAATTTGGTGAAAAAGGACTTAAGGATGCCTTGGAGTACACAGCTAATATTTACCAAAACCCTCAAAGAATTAGCCTCAATGATTTAAGTAAAATTTTAATATTAAAAATAACAAAATTTCATTTAGAGGACTTATTCTATTTTCAGATGCACAGTTAAAGTAGTTATTTACTACAAAAGAAAGAAATTCGAAGGTAACAAAAGCCAAATTCAGTGTTGCCTTTCTCTGGCCTTGAAGGATTTAGCAGCAGGAGGGCAGACTTCCCAGAAGTCAGTGTAGGTGCAGTCATAACCCCAAAATGGTGAATGTTCTTGGGTTTCAATTCGAACAAGGAGGTTGTCTAAATGACATGAATACTTGTGCCAGAACCTGCTGGGGGTCCTTGCATCTTTGCTATCATTCACCACTTGAAATGCATTTCCTCATTTACTGGAAACACTGGTAGTCTTTGTTGCTCTGATACACTCCAGAACACTACAAAACACGTTTTCTGCATTTAAGAAAGTTTAAGAAAAGTTTTTCCTTATCACCAAGATTTCCAAGAGCAGCACTGTGTTGCTAGACCTGCATGCTTTCCCATCTAAAGAGGAGGCAATGCACAAATTGTGTGTGTAGAGCATAGAGCACACAGTGAGTAGCAGACATATTCAGTAGTAAGGATTTACTTTGTTCTTTATGGATGGCATCTCAGCAAACAGACTTGACAGAAAAGGCATCTGCTAATGTTTACTCCTATACTTTCCTATTTGTTCCCCATAAATGGCAATAATTGTGATAGTTACTTGAACCCCAAAAGCTGTGTTAATACCACTAACACTGAAAGGAACCATTTCCTCATGGGGTCATCTTCATCTGCCTGTAAAAATCCCAGTGATAACACTATGCATTAATTTACTATTCTTCTATAGCTTACAGAGCTTTAAAATGGAAGGATCAATAGAAAGTGGGGCTTTTTTACCTTTCAAGAAATTTACAAGGAGTAAATCATAATCCTTGCAGAACCATAGTAAGAAAGAAATGACTGTGCTTCCTTGTTACTTAGATAAGGAGTGACAGGAGAGTAAGAACATTTCCAGTACTGGCCAGGTATATGATGTTCTCAGTTTAAGACAATGAAAGCTTAACTTTCAGACAGTCAACTGAATACATGTAAAAGACATGGTATAGAACAGAGTGGGGGGAAGGGCTCAAGCATTTATACCAAGATAAAAAAGCAAAAAACACATAAAATATAAAGCTTGGGAAATGAATGATCCCTTTTGAAATCACCTTCTAAAGAAATTCTCAAAACATGGATGGAGGTAATGCAGGACTGAGCTCCTTCTGGCTGCCGGGCATTATTGCTCACTCTAACCATGCAAAGGGATCAAGTCAAATATTGCAGATTAGACAAAAATAAAAACTGAATTGTCTACAAACCCCAAAAACCATACTATGCTGAACAGAGCTCTGCCATATGCCACAGCTGAGGTGTAAGTGTCTGCATCCAGTGGAGGTGACAGAGGAAGAGCTTGTTAAAGACATGTCAGTTTACCCGTGTCCGCTAACCTAGGTTGTAAGTTTGACAAGTTGTCTTGCAAAATAATGTCATTATTAGCATTCCCATAGGTATTTGATAAGCTTCATGTTTTAATATAATAAAACAAAAAGTAGAAACTTGGGGTTGTCCCGTGGGCTTAGTTTTGTTGAACAGGGTAGGAAGGAGGAGGAAAAGAGGAAAAAATCATATTCTGTAAAAAATGCCAACCCACTCATTTCTATTTTAAGTAGAACTTCTGTAAAAAGAATCATCTGAGCACCATTTCATATTTAACACAGGTTTCACGACTCAAAACCAGACTGAGAAAATAGATTCAAAGTATATGATTTAATACATTTTTCCACTGCTACATGTCTTTGCCACTTAATTAGTTTTGATGCAAAATTGTTTTTATCACAAGTCTTCCCACCAGTGTAAGTGAACAGATGCATGAAGCACCTGCCTTTCTGACCAACTCTAAATCAGCTTCAGTGGGGGAGTGTCTGGATCTCAACTGTGGTCTCTGAAAGTGAATTTACCCATTTGTTTTTGCACGTGCACAAGAATGTGCTCTAAAACCATACTGAAAACAACTAAACCTAAAAATAGTCATTCTAGCCAGAAAGAGACAATATTCTACTTGCTGGGAAAACCTAGTAAAAAAAATCGTAACAAGCTGAATACCATAGATTTTGTTGTGGGAGCTTCACCTCATCACAGCAAAATACACAGTCACAACAATATACAAGTTGAAGTCTTACCAAATATAAACTCAGCTATCACAAACAGTTATAAAGTACAATACAAAAATAACAGTGACAATCTCACAGAAAAAAGAAGACTGACAACATAGCGGAGGGTTTATTCCCCCTTACATGTCCAAATATTAAGTAGAATGAGTAAGAGATGCTTCTAATTATAGCCCCAAAATCCTTCTATTACAAAGTTAAGAAAACTGCATACCTAAAGGAAGCAGCAGAGGGCCGAAAGACAGACTGAAGAAACATCTTTATGGCTCATGACATATAGATACAGCTCACTGATTCTGAAATGGAGAATAACACAAAGTAAAGAATGAAACTTATATGCCTTGACAATAGCTGTAAGGAGAAGAGTACAGAAGAGTGTAGAAGGATGCAAGGGACATTACTAATACCTAGGCAGAAGAACACAGTAGGACCAACCTCTAGATTGATTCCTTTAACTCTAGTTGCTTTTTGTTGACAAGCTGGGATGCAGGGAAGGAAGGAGGGGTGCAGAGCGTAAATCAACATGGGATGACTGTTTTAATGAAGCTAAAACTTTTAAATGAAGACCACAAATCTAGCATTCAAAATGCTGAAGGTGCTGATTTTTCTTCATTACAGAACTGTTTTATTTTGCATCAAACATTTTACTTTGCTAAAGTATCCATAAAATAATGATATATATATATAACTTTATTGTTCCATAAAATAAAAAAACAACATATATGCTACTTAGAAAGACAACATCACTAATAATCCTCTCATTGAGACTGATGAAGACAACGACTTTACAATGGGTATGCTGAAGCTAAAATAACAGGACTAAAAATAAAATATAGAACAAGATTTATTTTTAATTAATTCACACACCACCCCCATTCAATTGATGTATGTGGGAGAGCTGCATTAAGCCTACAAAGCTCCTACCCAGAAGAGTCAGACCTTAAAATGAATTTATCTTGAGTAGGTAGGTAGGACAGTATATTACTGCAAGTTGAGAGAACCTGCTCCATTTCAGATATACACACACTTTAGTGTGTGTATATCTCTTAAACAAATCTAAGAAAATACACATCACCACCTGTTCATTTCTTTAAAACAAAACCAATTATGGGTTGCAATGCATGTGAAAAATTACACTGTCATACTCACCTTAAACAGACTCAGACCTAATATTCAAAACAATTGAAAAGTATCAGTGTAAATTTCTGCATAAATTCCTGGTGTAAGTTTCTCATATAGTGTCTCATACAGAGACTGAGTATGAGCAAAATGCAAGATTAAGCCTCACAATCTACTTAAAACTTCACATTCTTAAATAACTGTAATCACATATAAAAAAATCACAGCATATAATATTACAGCATTGCTGCTATTCATTTAGAATATAGAAGAATGGTGACTGACTTCTACAAGTGGTCAGATTAAGACTCAGTTATATCTTTTTATTTTGAAGTCTGCCTTGAATCGACATAAACTTTGATCATTTACAATGGCTGGATAATGCATTAACAACTGTTTTTTCACAATTTTACCAGAGTAGACAGCTTTCCAGTTCCGAGATGGACTATCCCAAATCCTGAGTGCAGCTTCTGCTTCTATGGACCAAATGGACACACATGACACAGTGTCTACAGATCACAGGATCTAGCTTGCTTTCTTGAATCCTTGAAAAGATCGGCAAAGTCTAACTGAATTGCTAAAGAACTGACCAATCAACCAAAATGGCAATTGTATTACAGGTCTGCTGAAAGTGATCCAGAGGAATAATCCCTAAAATATTGGGATGCCTTCTGAGATTGTTAAGCATGAGATGCAACTGGGAAAACCGATACTGAAAGCATCAACCTCTACAGGCTGTACTGGTTCATTTCTGACTAGTGAAAGCTCCCCAGTCACACACACCTAAATGAGAGGTCAATATCACATTACTTGTTTGGATTTGACAGGAAAACTTATTAAAATATATATGAGAGGAAATAAACTAAACTCTCTAACATCACATCGCTTGAATTGCAAGATAACCACAGGATTAACAGGCCACCTTCAGGCCCTGATGCTTGCACTGTACCAACTCTTAACTGCTTATCAGATAAATACAATATTTTCACTGAAGTTTATTTTCATTAAGTATACTTTAAAAAGAGACAATGGGCCACATCCTACCATATTAAATTATACAAGTTTAACCAATTTCAGCAAAAGGAAACAAGGATGAAAAATAAGGCATAGAGATACATCTCATCATTTGAGAACCCATTTTTATTACAGCAGCTCAGGCACTGAGGCAAACCCAAACGTCTCTGCATCAGAGTCTGGCAGCATCATATTAGAAAGTGTGCAGAGGGCCATGCTTTTGTAAAATCAGAGGTAAAAATTGAAAACATTTGCAGAAGGAGAAGCAGAGGCAAATACATGAGGAATTAGGGGAGTCAGAGCAGAAACTGGCCCCAAGCCACAGTCATGATTTCTCTCACTTTAAAGCAGAAGAAACAAGTGGGAAGATAGAAGCATGATCTGCTGCTGGCAGCAGCATCTGTGCCGACTACTGTGGGTTACACTGGTATGCCTGGCTACCACGTCTGAGTGCATGAATCAGAAGCTCTCTCTCAGGATTAAATCATTTCCAGTAATAAATCCTGTTCCCTAATTTTCAAACAGTGTGATACTAGAGCTTGGGCCAAGAAACCATCACAGTCACAGCATGCCCTTTGCTGCTGGCACTGCAGCAGAAAGCAATGGTGGTGACACAAATGACATTGTGAGAAGCATTAGCAGTACAGATTTATTTTGTGGACTTGGTCAGCTAACATCCACTGTTGTAGAATGTCAGGGTATATGGAAAGAAGTCACCTGCAGACATGGCATTTGACCTTTTACCAAAGTGAAAGTCTTAGTGAATAGAAGCAACTAGATGGTAACAAAAACCTTTTAGTTTCTGGAGTAAAATCATGTCTCTTAAGCTTTTTTGATGCAAAAACCTATCACAACTTTTGGGAGACGAAATCATCCACAGACTTTCTGTATATCATAATCAGAAACGTCTTCATGCTATAAAAGCATAAATATTGTATAAAAACCTTAAACTCCACTAGGTTTATTTTCTTTTCTGTGATTTTGGGTGAATATATTTTCTCTGTGTTGTTTATTCCACCAATTTTGTAGATACCTTCCAATATATTATGGGCCACGGGCTGAGAAACTCAGGAGATGTGTCCAGACAGATTTGTGATTGCATGGTTGGCTCCTTCTAGTCCTACTATACATGAATTAAATGCTTCTTAATGACCCACAGGGTAATTTTGATGGCAAACTTGGGAGATGGAGACATACTGACCAGATTTTTCACTCAGTTTTGCACGCCAAACATTTTACAGGCTTGTCTTTTTCCCCCTTCTTTTTTTCGGAGGGTGTAAACTGACATTTTACATTGAAAAATGCCTCCCACAAATGCTAACATAAGAAGAAAAAAACTCTCCTGAAATATCCCCTGCTCTTGTCAGTTCCTTCAACCTCAGGAATTTGGTTTACAGATTAAAAAAACCCAGAGGTCTTATGGGTTCTAGTGTTTAATGTTGATAGATTTGCTGGTTGGCTTGAGGTTACCTTCTAGCAGATGTCATTTTCAATGCTTCATATTGCTTGATTCTTACCCTTCGGTAGCAATGGAACACTTACTAGAAAAATCATAACCTTTTCATCAGTCACAGTGATACTGTAGGGCCAGGATCCAGTAAACGATGGTTAGGAAAAGTACACTCAGGTCTGTCAGTCCACAGACTGGAAGAGATGAGCTCCAAGTCACCCACCCACAGGCATAACTTCACCCCTTCTGAAGACATTTCAGCCTCAAGATATCAAATTGCAGAGCTTGCAACTGACTGAAATTGAAACTTCAGGCTTCACAGAGAACAGTTCCTATTTTTACAAGCAATTACAGAAATTTCCCCTCAAGTTTTGGTACTCAGTAATTCAACCTGAAAAACAATATTATTATTGCCACAGGGTATCTAGGAGAAAAGGTAGACAATTTGGATCAGGAGTACATGATTTCTTCCTCTAAAAATCATCATTTTCAGGTTTGATTTTTATTTGCAGGCCTATTTGTGTCACCCCGGAGATCATTTTGTAACAGGAGAATGACTGCTAGCATGATAAAGGCCTGTTCTATATTTTGTGATCAAAGGCATTTTAAGAGAAGGGGAAAAGTTTCTGTGCACATATATTGGAAAGTGGTATCTGATGCTGCTGTTGGATTCCTTAGCCGTAGATTTATGTATTGATGTTAAACCACTTCGGCTAAAATCATGACCTACCAGCCACCAGTAACTACTGAAATTCAAGACAGAAGCTTTTGCATCACTGATCTAAAAGCAGGCATTTGGCTTTGCCAGCCAAAATGTACCAGAACACTCAGTAGTAGGCAGAAATTCCAAACCTCTGTTATTAAAAGTTACCATGCAACAACAGCTTCTATTCTACAAGACTGGGTTGGATTAGCACATTTATATGTCCATTCCTTTTTATTTTGGAAAAATAGAAGACATGAGGTAGTAGATGTCGTAGAAGGTGATGAATTTCAGATATAGGCTGGCACGGAGAGAAGAACCCATTTCAACTAGCTCCAACCATTATTGTCACATTTTGTGGTCTCAGACAGATGATGAGCTCACTATCTAAAGGCTGGTTTTGCTCTAGTATATGTTCTTAATTTCTCCTTCTCTTCTAGATCTTTTCGAAAGCAAAACAAATGAGTCATAAGCTCTGATCAAGATAGGTATACATTTACCACCATGCAGAGAGAAGAAAAAATTGCAAGACAAGGACAAAATGTAATCCTTGCTGATAACAAAAAGAAAGTACTTGGGAGACAAATCAGCTGTTTAGACACTAACTACTGTCCAAAAGAAGCCAACTGTGTGTATTGTTCTTTTGCTGTAAAATAAAGTCTAGCCACTCTGATCAAGCAAGGTTATAGATTGGGGTTTGGCTATATATCTAGCTACGAAGTTGGTGGATTTCTTTTTGAAGAAGATTTCTTCTTTTTGAAGTTGGTCATCTTCTTCCCCCTCCCCCCCCGAAATCAAATGGCTTTGAAGAGTAGCTCCTATAGATTCCACAGAAAGAAAAAACCAAGCTGTCCACAGTGCATGACTGTGTAACTTACCAAAGCAATCTTTGACATTATTCACACACAAGAACATAAAATGATTTTAACTTTAAGTAATTGTACTTCAAAGAACTTTACCTGACAAGTAAGACTGTTTAAAAGGATTCTTTGAGTTCCTTGAGTTAGGTTTTCATTAATGCCCAATTCGGTCTGCTGCTTTAGAGCAACTTTCAACTTGTATATTTTTTTATTATTATTATTTATTTTGTATTTTAAAATCAGCAAGGTTTTTAGTCTCTTGCAGCTAGCAGTACGTAAACTGTATCACACAGCAAACTGTTAACACAAACTCAGGTATTTTCTCCAAGAGTAACTGATAAATGTTTGTCTTTTTTTTCCTCATTTTAAGAAATGCTACCCCACAGTTGATCCACTTTGCATACAAAGGGATGTAACGATGGAGTGCACAAGCTGAAGCATGCATTGGAAGAGGTGACAGTCATGTCACCATACAAGCAGGAAAAATTGATGTCACCTGTATGGCTCAACAGACCATTGCTAGTGAAGATATTTATTTCTGGGCAGTTAATCCTCAGGTTTTGTACTAAATAGCGACTATTATCTTCATTAATAGGTTACCCTAAAACTATGTTGCAAGGTAGACTAAACTTAAGAATGTGCTTACTTTCTGTCATACACAGATACGACAATTAATAGCAAAACATGTTTATAACAAATTTAACAAAGTGGGCCATTCATAGTAAAAGAAATTCAGGTTTGATCATAAGAAAGCATATTTATTGTCCTCCATAGGGTAACAGATACTTTGTTAATTGTAGAAACAAGAATATAAGGCTAATGAATTTGAGGCTCTTGTGATACTTGGCTCACATGGTTTACTAAGCTATTGGAGTTAAGCTAGTAGTATGTTGGGTTTGGGTTTTTTCTTCTGAAAATAAACAGGCTTTTTTCTCATTACTGAAGTCATTGAAGAATTCGTTTATGTAATAGTGCATTGCGATTTGTGACTGAGTGTACAAACATTAAATAAAAGTGTTAAATTATAGTGTTGTTATGAGGGGAAAGAAATCCCTGAACTCCTTTTCAGATGAATATCACTATGACTCCTAGGCATCCTAATTCACAGCTATCGCATGATGGCTTCACAAAGCACAGTGTTAAACTGTTAAACTGTATCACAAGACCCAGGTCCAACTAGGAAATTACTGCAGAGTGTACTTAAAAGGACACAATTAAAGCAAGCAGTTCAAAAGCAGAATAATTAATGAAAACGGGTTTCTTACAGACTTGTCTATCAGAGCTAGGTTCTTCAGGGCCTAATACACAGCAAAACGGAAATGATGCTTTCTTAAATTGGTTGTTCTCTCTTGATATTCTAGAATATAACATAATGTGAACCCATGGCTAATAAAGTCTTCCTCCTCTACCAATCCACCTATAGTAATCTAATTTATAGGATAGATTTGAAATTCTTGTCAAGTTTGGTTGAAAGTATTTGACATGTAAAAAAAGGTAAAAGGTAGGGAGGCAGTTCACTGCAGTAGAAGGCCACCAACAGGACTCCTGCTTCCTGAAGGAGTCTGGGTACATCACTCATGTGAGCCCAAATTCTCCAAGGAAAGCATTCATTCACTGCCAATTAACTTTGCTGATTTCCCAGGTCCCCAGCACATTACATGTACTGTCTATGTAATGATACCAGATACATTGAAGAAATATCCAATTATTCTAGCACTGAACCTTCTGCTTCTGCAGTTCACAGGCTATTTATGTTTATTTAGTGGCAGTCAGAACTATCAGCTACTGTGTGAGTTACCCCAGAGTCACAAGATCTGGTCTCCTGTTGAAGCTGGATTCAACTAGGGCTAGATTTAATTACACAGGCTTTATGCTGGTGACTTTCAGAAGTGGATGTGCGTCAGGGAGCTGATATGGATGAAATTATTTCTTTACCCCCACACTGAAAATATTCCTTTCCTTAGAGACTAATACAAAAGTTAAGCTTTTTATTGCTTGGTCTAAAGAGGTAGATGAGATGTATCCAAAAACCTCTGGAAGTTTGATGTATTTTAGCACAGAAGTGATGCTTCTTGACTTTTTCCTTTTTAACCTAAGGATGTGCTCAGATTAAACACTTTGTGGAAGCCGTGTGTGTGTGTGTGTGTGTAGTCAGTCTTGCATAGTGTTAAAAAAAAAGGCTTCCATTTTGTTAATACTACTTCTTAAGATGCAATTCTTATATTTTCACGTGTAACAGATATAAGAAATGTCAGTCACCTCATCACAACCACATTTACCATTAAAAAAGGGCAAACCATACAGTTATATCAGTTAGCCTTAGTCCTACTATTGCTTCAGCCAAAACACTGTAGCCTTGTCAAAAATCAGAGTTTATTTCATACCTATTTCTTGGTGCTTCAAGGTGACTTTCACAACCAAAATGATCAGAAGATCTGCAGTTGTACATCACCTTTGCAAAAATGAACCATCCTTGCACAAACAGTATACTCACATGGAGGAACCAAGAATCTGAACACGACTCCTCATGAAAATAAACCCAGGGAGTTCATAAGATGACAGCTTAGAACAACTGGGAAAGCAGAATTCAATGTGGACCACACATGGTCACACAACTTCCCATTTAAAGGAACAGTAAGCAGAAGTATGATTTCATTACAAAGGGATAAGCAGAGTGTAAATGTTAATGTAGCTGAAGGAAAAAAATCTCACCCATGAAGCTTTCACCCCAAATTTCTGAGGCTTGGAGGCAGCAGCTAATATTCTTGGGTACTGATCTAAATCACCTGGGGAATAACCCCAAATTCCAGAGTTCACCCTCATGAACTACCACTATGGAAGGAATCCTAGGTAAGAGCAGTTCAAGGTTTTGTTTGCAATCCTTCCCCAACATGGCACACTCCCTACTGCATGACAAAGAACCACTGCCACAGACCCCGGTTTATTGACAATTAATTTTCATATTTGAAAATTTCTCACTGAATTCAAAGCCAGAAAATTTTAGTATTTCCAGCATTGTCTCTGCAAGGAGAAAAGAAGAAACTGGACATGCCTTGTACAGAGGCTTCCCTTGAAAATTTACAGGAATTATTGCTGTTGAAGTGTGACCTCCCGCTGAGGCAGCCACAACAATCCAATTCCACCTTTGCTACAGTTCTGCAAGGAGAAGAAATCACCTTGATCAATTTTATCGATTTCTGAGCTTACAATGACAGTTTGACATTTACCTGTGTTATTATATTGCTATTTTAGGTGATTTTTCATTGGTACCAGTTCTGGACTGTCACTGTTTTGTAGGAACAGTGGCTGTAGAAGGACTGTGACTGTCAATCAGGTGCTATTCACAGCTTACAAAGTTGGCTATGGACACCCTCCCCTTTCCCATTTCACTCTTCCTTTCCTATTAAATTCTACCACTATTTTGCCTATAACAATAGGACCTTTGAACAGGAAGGAGCATAAAGACTCTTTTTACTGGCAACATTTTCCTGATCCATGTTCTATCATATGTTACTTAATTCAGGCTTAAAGGCAGGCTTCATTGGCCATATCCTCCATACGGTTTGAAGGACATATGGTATGCATCTCATATGATATATAGTCATAAATATGTATATACATGTTTGATTCTTAGAATAAAAAATGCAGTTGTTTCAAAAACAGCTTTTAAAAACTATTTTAGCAGTTCAAGGAAACTAAGGAAAATTAAACTTCAAGAGTGGATATCTCCCCATCAACAGATAAAAAGCAATTGGGAAAATGTTAAATTTAAGTGCACTGTTCAAAGGTTTCAAAAAGAAAGAACATCCTAATGGATACTTGTCTTAAAATACGCTATTTACTACCTGAACCAAATTCCCATAAAAAATTTGTATCCCATGCTTATGAAAATTCGAAGTCACTTAGCAGCACTATTTTTACAGTGAAAATCTGCTGTCACTGGACATGTCAGGCACACAGCAATTTAACGTTTGCCAATGCCAGTCCCATATGTAACTTTGAGCTTATGGTCAGAGATCCGAAATTAGATTCTGTACTCAACCAAAAGCTACTGTGAAGGGCAGAGCACAAAGGATTGAGTTCATAGAGACCTGTGCCTGCCGAGCAGCTACACTGATGACTAAAACCATGCTGAAACATCTCTCAAATATTCAACTGTCAGACACAACAGACAAAATCTCAACCTGATCAAAGGCAACTGTGAGTTACTATAGACTGCAACAACAGGACCTGGCTTCTCCCAAAGACTTGCTGCTTCTTTCCTACCGGGCACCAATTTGAAGCCCAGAACAGGAGTAACACATGTCAGGACAAACCACAAACACTTGTGATACATACTGAGAATTATTTCAATGGGCTGTCAGTATTTTAAGCTTAAATGCCATATTGTAACTGCATCAAACATTAGCTGTACATCTATAAGCTTAATTAAGAAAATCAAACAAATTACAGTTTCTCCCACTCTAGTGCTAAAAGTAAGAGAATTTCTGTCCCACTTTGGACAAATACTGATTCTCCATCCCTTGAATAAATCACAATAGCAAAGAAATTAAGGTTAAGGAACATAGTAAGGGAAGAAAAAAATTAAAAGAGGTACACAAAACCCCAAACCTACCAGTTATAATCTTTGTTGCTCCTCATTTATTTTGATACACTTGTTTTAATTCAGCTGACTGATTCCAAACAACAAATCTAACAACCACACCAAAATTGTGTCCTGTCAGTAGATATTTTGAAAGTGTCAGAAGTCTGACTACTCAAGAAAAATGTTTCTTCTGCAGTGACCACTGTCAGAGTTACTGTATGTCAGACTGTTGACATCTCATCTGTTCTCATCACCAAGATACCATAAACTGTTAAGCTAACATGCAGGTCAGATTCTTTTCTGGGACAATTTGTTTTATGTTTTTGTGCTATTTTACCTAACCATTCTAGTTGTAGAGCTATGCAAAGCAGGATCCCCCCTTGCACATTTCCAGTATTAACAGGTATGTTGTGGATCATTTCTAAGGATCTCTGACCCTTAATGCAATAATGTCATCAGCAGTGACAATATATGCAAGGTGACCTCTGTGTTTAGTAACACAACAGAAGCACTCAGCCACAGCAAGGGTGGAAATACTCAGGACTGCGAACTTCCCAATTGAAAAAACAGTAATAAAGAAAATCTATAACATCAACGTGGAAAAGACTTGTCAACACAGCAACTGAAATAACTGTTACACAGTAAAGGAAGTGGATTGTTATTCATCCTACCACTCAGTTGTCAAATAACAAGTCTATTAATATCCCTATATCTCCTCTATACACAGTAGCTTGTATTTCAAGAAAAGACAAAAATATGGATAAATCTGGTACATCTCCAGTGCAACTCTGAGAAACATGGAGAAATAATCTTGAAACAGTGTAGAAAGTAATGAAAACCAAGATTTGGCAAATCTGCAAGAGTAGTTTTAAAATGTGAGTTTTTACATGGAAATAGAGGTTGCATATGCAGCATCTCAGCCTTAACAAAAGTGACAAAGAAGCTGCTCTTTGATAAAGAAAAATCTTCTCCTTTGATTTAGACCAGTCATTCCTTCAGTGTGAATGGTATTACATGATGATTTAAAGACATCTGTATTCAGTCTTGGTATGAAATAAAAATACAGTTTAAAAAAAACCCAAAACCACCATGAACCACTGTTAGCTTATTGTGACTACTTAGATTACTAATAGTAAAAGGAAATAAAAAATAAACAACATTGATTTTGACTAATAAGAAACAAAATCAGGGGGATATGTTTGAAAAAGTTGGTCATTGCCATCACTACTGGAAGAGAAGACTTCCTCCCTCACATACCACGTACGTCTTAAATCATGAGACCTGTCAAGTGTAATATAACATCATGCCAAACATTAATTTATTACACTAATTTTCAGATTTGAATCAAATAATCCTAGATTTTCATGCCACAAATTTAACATGCCAGACACCAGAGCAGACACCAGGGTGGCCTTTGACCATCTGGTGGACATATAGATTAAGCAAAACACAAAACACAGCTCAATCTGGGTTCTAAAGGCACCAATCAAGGTTTGTGTGAATTGACAGCACTTTATACACAAACACTTCCTATTTTGATTCTTCAAATGTGGAAAATGTGGAGGGCTCTTCCACAGATCTTCCCTCTAAGCTAGGATTAATTAAGTAGCTGAGAATGTAGCTGACAACAGAGAAAACAACCCAAACTTCAATTATTTATTTGCATTTTTACAATGAAGAATTGTTTCTCCTCTTTGGCATTGACTGTTCTTAAGTAGCTGTGACTAGATGGCTGTGCACTGAAAAACTGTAACACAACATAAAGATGTAACAATAGGTTTGTCTTTACAGAAAGCAGTAAAATCCAGTTCCTAAAAAATGTCCATCTTTGAAATATTACAGAGCAGAAATCAAGTGCTTCTGAATAACATGCACAGCTATTCCCATTTTTTTTCCAACTTCATGCAAAGATCAATTACACAAAAGAAATACAAGCCATTAAATTGTTCTGAATAAATCTACTCCACATTCTGAAGCATTTAGCATTTTTGCATAGCTAGTAACAAAAAAGTACATACTGTGAAGTAAACTTGTACTCCTGCAAGTGCCATTTACCATTGTTCAGCAGTCTTTTTCAAGTCCAGCCTTAGGATATCAAGAGAGTAATACAGAACAGATGAGAAAATTAATCTCATTGAAACCTAAATTGTGTCCAGTATTCCATTTTCCTACTCAAATAACTACACTCATCTCCTTCATACTACCACTGAAGGCTATTCTTATACCTAATAGCTATATGAACATTGTTATATGATATGTAGTTAAGTAATTGGCAAATCTATGTATTTTATAAAACACACTTTAAAGAGCTTCAAAATTCACTTCAAACTATAGTGAAGTCAACAGCAACACCCTCCCTCCCCAGTTTGAACAGATGTTGACTTGGACTCACACCACAGATTTGGAAATCCAGCAAAAAAAAAAAAATCTCTTCTGAAAAGCCAGTTATATCCTTACATACTTACAAACAAGTTCCACATATAGTTGCTACTCTATTAAAGACAACTCTTAGATCAAGAGTTGATATGACAAGTGTCACCCTGAAGATGATGTTTATTATGGCCTCAGGATTTACCTTCAGTATTTGACAAACAATTGTTGGAAATAGCTTAAGCTAACATAGCAATTGTTCCATGCAACAATCTACGGACCAAGCACTAAAATGCAAGCTGGCAGCTGTCATTCAGATATGGACTTGGAAGATACGTCATTTGTCAGTTTCAGATATCCCCGGCTATTGTGGGGGTCAGTGAGTTAACTCACTCTTTAAATGTCTTACAAAAGTCTCATATTTTTATTTGATTTTAGCATTGAACATCATATCTTGCTTAAAAATAATAATCTAGAATTAAGGTGACAATCTGTTACATTTCTAGCACTGACAAATTAAAAGTTTATGCTTTTTACTTAGACCACTTCATATAGAACATCAGGTTTAGTCACCATTTTGATCCTTCCCTAGCAAGCACGGAATTTTAATGATACAAAACCTTATCAATGAAAAAAATTAAGATTATTTTTTGTTTAAAATGCTTACCAAAACAAGAAAGGAGATATTTGATTCATAGCCCACAGCAACCAAGGGAAAGAATTCCACTATTTCAGGAACAGATACATGGTCTATTTTGGTCAAACTGAATAAACAGTGGAGTCAAATGCTACAAATCCACGTTCCCACCATGGTTTTTAATGACCAAAACCCAATTCACATTAGAGATACAGGGAATAATGGGGAAAGATTCCAATTATCTTGTACTTTAATTATGTAGAACCTGGGAAATTATTAGACTGTTTAACAACTGGACTGAATATATTCCTGATAGACCTGGGCATTGCTTCACACCAAACTGAGTGAGAAAGCGATGCATACTCCAAAGATGTCCTCTTTCAAAGCATAGGGGAGACAGACTCCCATTTCTACAGGTTCTGTGGCCTCCTGTCCCTTCAAAACATTCAGAATGTAAAGTATAAAACTGAGCAGATACTCAGAGTATCTACAAAGCAAATCAAGGCAGACATTTTTCCTTCAGCAAAATTACTCATTTCTTCATGCTTCCCATGTCTCCAGCCATGGGAAACTCCCACAGTATCCCACTGAATCTCATCACTGATTTTCATATGGATTTAAATCAATTTCCTGTAGACAGCAGCTGCCTTTAGGGAGATATGACACAAGATGAGAGGAAGAAGCATCAGCTAAGAGAGCTTAGATGTGTTATATCTCTAGGGAATTTTCTGTAGCTCATATTCAGGTGTTTGTGGAGTGACATGGGAGAAAGAAAGGGAAGGGGAACACAGTGTTTTCCCTCCAGCATAACCATTTCTTCCATAATGAAAATAGAAGTCCTGATTCTCAGATCCTTTATCATGCCTGGGGAAGAAAAAGAAGAGGAAAAAATATTTCCAGGAATTAGATGAGATCTTTTGCAGTCAAATCTGAGTATTTATGTTACACACAGCACTGACAGTCCAGTGCATTCCAAATATAAGAAAGTGAATCATCACAAACATTTAGGGTAAAATCCATATATTTCATGTCAATGGTTGACAATGGATTTATCTGCTAGTGCTATATCAGGTCTTATGGCACTGTGGCACTCAGGCAGAGAATTGGAGTATTAATCAAAATATTTTGCACTCTGCTTCTCATTAAATTTTCTGTGGGTTTTTGAACAGCTATATCGGATTTACTATCCCAAGAGAGCAGCAGAAGATCCTTCAAAAACTTACAAATCAGAGTGTTGGATGTCAATGGGAGATAGAAGAAAGTGAAAATATTGAGAAAAGAATCTCAAATTTTCCTGTATAAAGCATCTCAAATTTATTATGTTCTAGTTACTAAAAGTCAATAGAGATGTCCTGGGTTCAGCAGTAGCAGTCATTTTTCTCCTTCTCAGTAGCTGCTGCAGTGCTGTGTTTTTGACTTTTGGCCTGGGAACAGCGCTGATAACACCGATGTTTTCAGTTGCTGCTCAGTAATGTTTACTCTGACCAAGGACTTT
>JAOEHX010063103.1:22922-34728 GCA_025448015.1 Bolborhynchus lineola | reverse complement strand
GCTAAAGTACACTTTAAGTCATTCTGATCTTGGTAATATATGCTCTTCTCTGTATTTTTAATTACTAAAATAGAAAAGCATGCTCCTCACTTAATTCTCACAGTCCTCAGCAAGTTGAATAATTTACCAGAGTGGGTGAATTAATAACAGGATGATTCTTAGGTTCATCAAAGAGCTGAAAACATTAGGCCAAGAATACATACAGGAAAAAACTTGAACATGCCAGTTCTTTCTAGTGACTGTAAAAGCAAGTCTAAGTCATTAAATCAGAATCAGCCATCTACTCTAAAGGCAGAGGAGAGGAATGGACTTTAATAATGAAAAATGCAATAGAGAAATCTTGTGCTACAGCTCAAGAAAGTTTGCTTTCTTTTGCTATCCATCAGCCACTATTGATTGAATACTGTTCTGCAAAATAGGGTGTGGTATATTAATTGTCTTATTAATCACTCAGTTATGTTTTGTATAGATCTGTTCTTACCTGGCCTGTACAACTCCAACATGAGGACCTTCTGTTCCAATTCCTAACATCACAGCTACTTTTCCAACAAAGTTTTTCTGCAAATTAAATCTACGTTGGCCAATGTTGTAACTTCCATCAATGAGAAATGCAATATCAGCTTTACAGTCTGCAAACATCCAAAATAATTATACTTAACAAATAAATGTTAGGATTTTGCTTTGCAGAAGTTGAATTAGTAGGTTCTTACCTTTGTTTCCAGCCTTTTTATCGAGTGGCTTCTTAGGTTTTTTACCTTCAGTGGGAAACAGCATGGATCATGTAAGAACAAGAAGATGAATGACCAAAAGTACTTGGATGAATGACCAGATGCTTAGAATCCAAGAATTACATTGCAATTTATCTTCAGTAGGAATTGTCAATCAGTTTAAACTTGCATTACTACCGCTTTACTCCTTAGAGCATACTCTTTTTCCAATGAAACAATTTAACCTTCCATTCTACACCTGCTTAGCTGATTACTGAAATGTAGAAAGCTGGGTAGATTGCTGCAGTTCACTATCCCAAGTGCTACCATTTCTCAGCAATCCTGGTGCACAGCATGCAGCTTTAATGCTTTGGAAGCAAATCATGACTTAAACTATAAGCAGATAGTCTATTTGCAAACAACATCCCAAGTCCAGTATTTATACACCACTAACTTTCATAAAAACTGATCCATCCTTTTAATACAGCATTTTCTGTGGAGAAATTCACATAACACCTGAATTTCTACTACACAAGTTCTGACAAGCACTCAGCTGTTAGGCAGTTCTGTAAGAAAGATTGTGTTATCTCTGTCTTCTCTGTCACTTGATAGGAATGAATAACCCATGAGCTCATGAACTCTTTCCTTCCTTTACGCTATCTGTATTACTTTTCCAAATTAATTCAACTTTGGTGGGTTTTTTTTAACTGAAATCAGAATCAACCTCCTCAACTACAAATGATTCCTCTTTTCACTGGTGAAAGATATACTGCAAGAACAGATACTGTATGTTTTCTTCTTTAAAATTAAATGAATCATATGAAAGAGGTCATTTAAGCCGGAGATTCATGCAGCGTAACACATCACGAGAGGCTTCCCTGGCTGAAGAGACCTCATACCTGTAGAAGGACGTGCTGTTGATACAGATCGTCCAACTGACTCAAGCACTGTGTTCTTGATACCTGTTCAAATATGAGAAGAATGAATTTACTGTATTTTAATGCATTTAAATGAAATTATAGGTGCTTGAAGAATACTGTATTTATTGCCAGTAATCTTTCTTCTTCATCGGCTATTAGCTACTCTAGGAGTAGGACACAGGCTTAGACTAATCTGGTGTAATCCAGTATTGTACTCCTTGTTTCACAAGTAATGAAATTCTCTAAGCTTTTGCATTTGAAACAACAGCAACTTATGAGTAATTGTAGCATATTTAACTGATGAGAAATTTTGAGCTGTAGTAGCCATTATTTCTAGCAGATAAACTCAGGACTTGATCTGGAGAAGTGGATTTCACTTATACCCTTGCCAAAAGCACCCATAACTACAAGTTCTTAACTGCTGATATGCAATAGAAGGTTTACTAGTATCTTCAGATAGCAGGCTGAATTTTACCTGTGTAAATAATAAGAACACATTAGAGAGATACATTTCCCAAACTTAGAAAAAATCTATCAGAAAATTATTATTTTTTTTTTTGGAAACATGACGACATGTATAACCAGTAGGCTTCTTTGTACAATTTGCAACTGGTTTGCAAATAGGCACAGTATCTCAGCTGCACAGAAAAAAAACTTCTGAGAAGCACATTGCAGCTTCATGACCACATCACATCTAAGTTGGCATTATCCCTTGTCTTGGAGGGTCAATGTTCTATTTACAGGGAACTCTGCATAAGCTCTCTGAAGTGTCTAAGAAGTGCTACTGCTTGCACAAAGGTGGGCAGGGGGAGAGAAAGGATGGAACTATAGCTGGAAGTGGTAGAGGACAGGACTGCAATAGCAGGATGGAAGCACTGACTTTTATCAACTTAAACTGTCATGGAACTGCACTGTCAACTGCCTACTATCATGTCATTATATTCTACATAACTGTAATCTATTTCTATGTATTGGCTTCTGCTACAGACTAGCTAGTCTAGCTGGAACAGTATTTAAAGGAAACAGTGGGAAAATGAAGATAAAATAATTAAAAGTGAAAATTTCTGTTACTACACTTCAGAGAGCATAAACAAATGTGATTGCTTACAGGAGAACTGAAGAAGTTTCCTATATTTCTGTTAAATTATTTCAAATAAGTTTGCAAAATAGTGTGATCCACCTACCAGTCACAGAGAAAGATGAAGTCCATCTAGTGAGCACCTGAGACTGGATCCCATTGGCATTTACAGATGGGTAGTTTTCCTGTCCTGGAAGAGTCTGTACCCTTACAGCTCCTCCTGCACTGGTGATGACCCCCCTGAGATACAAAAACAGTTGTTATAAATCAGACGTTTTAATCCAAGAAAATGCAAATTCTAAAGTTCTGGCAGTGTTTAGACTGACACAGAAGACCAATATTTCACAAACATACCAATTCTTAAGTGACAATAATAGAATCATAGAATGGTTTGGGTTATAAGGGATCTTAAAGATCATCTAGTTGCAATCCCCCTGCCATGGCCAGGGACATCTTCCACTAGACCATGTTGCTCTAAGCTCTGTCCAACCTGGCCTTGAACACTGCCAGACAGGCATCAGAACTGTTCAGAACTCCATGTGCAACTGAAAGATTGGTTATTATTTTCAGAGGCCTAAATTACATGTTGAGCTCCTCTAAGAGGGAGTAAAAGCTTGATTACTTGTAATACTTGGGCAGGTAGAGTACTGTGGGAGACAAAGAACCATTTCAGGACTATTTAAACACAGCAATGTGCATCTCTTTATTTTTCTTACCCAGCTGGCTTTCTGCTTGAAAAGAGGTCCCAGTCTAATCTGCTTTAAAACATTATAAAAGTAGAATAATCAAGATCAGAGTTAGAAAGCCCTGCATATATTTCAAGTAATATGAGCCTTGGGTATATGTGGCAAAGCCAGCTTCCACATAAATCTCCTTGTGGACTGCTGCTGAAATATTTTCCTCCTTTGTGATACATTCCTCCAAATGTGATTTGCATTTCTGAATTAAGCCATGGTTTTTATGTATATATATTTATAAATATATATATATATAAGAATATATATAAAAAATTCTTGTAACTTGATAGATTATTGTAGTAGTTTCAAAATATACAGATATTTTCTCATCTAGGAACACTGTGTACAGTACATAGATGGAGGAGCTTTTGTTAAGTTACCCAGGATGAGTTTAAGATCAGGTTATGAAGTTGGCAAACAGCACTCTACAGCTTTTTTAAAAAACTGAGAGAAAAATCAGACCAGAGCCCCTAACTGGTTATTTTTAAATGACAGGAAAATTCAGTAAGTCAAGATTGTCTTTGGGGAAAATAACATAGTAATATATTTAAAGTATTTCAATCTAATTGGAACATAGTTTTCTTCTCCAGTACCTGGTTCTTTTTGCCATTCAAGCCTTCACTACTGTCTCAGTCTTAATACACACAGAAATGTGCCAGAAACAGAATGTATGTAATTGGAACAGTTTCTAGTTTAAGTTTATATTTGCTACTTTGGGTTTGTACCAGCAAACCTAGTCTCTGCCCAAATTAGCTCACATGAAGAGCTTAATATCTCTTCCTACTTCCCTTGTTGTGGAATCACAACTTTGAACGCTGGCTGAATCATACTCAAGACATTTCAACATAGGAATTATTCCCGGAAGCAGTAATTTTAGCTTATTTTTGATACAGTGTAACCAATTTTGTCTATGTTATTCTATTTGTCTATTGGGCTCTTCATTTTAATTAATTGTTCTGTGAAAAAAATAATTATTTAAATAGTCTTCACTGAATCTGGAAGCTTTCTACCAAAACTGAAGTAGCTTTATTTTCTCCTTATCCATGTATAGAAAACATTTGATTTTGCTTTTCATCACAAGTCAGAAATCTCTAGACTGCCTTTAGATAATATACCATTTCCATATAACAGCTCTGCTATTTTAATACAGGTGGGGGGGGATGATACTAGATGTGAATATAACATGATCTATAGCTTTATGAAAGCTATTCTTCTTCCTTGCCATTTTTTTCTGTAGGTAAACTGTTTAAGCCATCTTTTACAGTCAGGTCAGTTTTACTTGCAGAATTTCTTCCAGCAAGTTTAGTCAAAGTGCATGCTTCTATCTGATAAAATGGAATAAACCATATTACCAGTCTGCTTTTGTATTCTGGATCAGATTGACAAATTCCCTTCTGCAATTGTTTACAACTGATTTTAAATTGAGATTCATCCTGTGTAGATCCAAAGTGGTATTTAAAGAGCGAAGAGGTGCCTATGCACTTCCTGAGTGATTTATATCATTACAATCTGCTTTGAGTTCTTTGCTCCTGTGTGACTGACTTAAATGCCATGGCTGTTTTGATTAGACTGGAACCCTGCAGATTTTTCAGGAACAGCTTTCACTTCCTTAGCATGTTTCATGCTGCTGCCAGCACTGCTTGACAGCAACTTCATACAAAGCTGTCAGTCCATTCTCTTGCCTAGCTTCACTGTTAATAACAAACAGTTACTTATAACTAAATGGTAATTTTCACTCAAAACCACATAAAAATTAAAACAGAAAAGCAGATACACAAGGAAGCAATCCTGTACCTTACTGCACAATAGCTCATGGAACAAAGTGTATTGGTCAAGGTCATCAGAAGATACTCGAAGAATCTCATGAAATATAGGAATTTAATCTAAAACAGACTTAAAAATATGTATTGAGGTAAGTGAGCAGAGGGGATTGAAGCTTTAGAGCTTCATATTCCTCCTCAAAATAAAGTGCAAGAACTGTTTATCTGCTCTCTCAGAGAAAGAGATGCAGGGCTGGCTTGCCTTTGCTGAATTTTTAATGTGTTTTTGAAGGAGCCTGCACATCGAAACTGATGTCTATACCACAAAGAGACTCTTTCAGCCATGGGAGATGACCCTTATAGATGTAACTGAATACCATCCCCTGTTAAAACAAAGAGGAAGCACAAGGTATTTCATCTGGTGAAAATCTTTTTCCTCTGGGTAAATTTTTCATTGGTATGTTTTTATGCTAATTATACACATCATATATGTCTATAGGTAGGCTATCTACTTTATCAGCAGAAGAGAGAGAGCAGAAAGATGAAGGCCTGCCTTGCTACCCAAGAGCATCATTTTGACCTGAGAGTTCCTGTTCCCATTGCTAACAGAGAGTAGCTAGCATTTCCTATACAGTCCTTGGATGAAAATAATTGTCCTCAGGGCCTTCAGACAAGACAGCTAAATTACCTGAATTCCCATCTTTCCTTCTTACTATTAGCAGCCACATCAAAATCCTTCCACATTATCTCCCTTTCTCCATTACTCCAAGACGCACCCTCCTCTTCTCCAAACTACAGTCTCCTGCTGCTGCCTGTTTGCCTTCAGTCACTGACACAGAGCTGCTCAGGGTTTCATGCCAGCACCCTCTGCCTCCCTGTGCTGCGCTCTTTCTTTCTCCTCTGAACCCCTATTGCTTTTGGCAGGAAAGAAGGCTCAGCAGCAGAAGCAGGCACTATACTCACAGAAGATACACAGCTCAGAAATCCCTCTGGCCAGACAACCTTTTTGTAAATATTCTTCTAGTAAATGCTAAGGCAGCTCAAGGACATTCACGCTTGAGGTGATTTTGCGGCTAGCTTGGTAACACCAGAATGTGCTTTCATTACACTGGAATTCTGGGCCCCCAACATTTAATGGTTCCATCCTGTAATTAGTTCTGAAAAAATTTACATGCCTATTTAGCATCAAAGAACTATCATATTGGCTCGGTCTCTATTTAGTGGAATTGGCACTAGCAAAGAACTGCAAAGACTGAGAACTTAGTCCTTCATTTGACCTTCGGGTTATTAATCCAGTTAACCATTCAGATTTAACTCAGTTCTTCATGCCTACATAGTGTCAGCCTAGTAGGAGGTTCTCAATTCTTCCTCAACAAATAAATCTTTTATTCTTCTGCCCAGAAAAAGAACAATATTAAGTAAATATTCTATTTCCTGAGAGCAATTACACATGAAATAAGGAAAAAGCCAAATACAACAAACTAAAACAGGCAGAGACCATATTCTTCTGTAGAATACAAAATTATTCATAGCTGAATTCTGCTAAGTTCTTTACATGTGTTGTTCAGTAATTATTGTGTTAATAATTGCCTCACAGTAATGGAACTGCTCATGGGAATAAGCATTATTTGGCTTATATAAAATTAAGGAATCAGGCCTCAATTTGGACCTGGCACACAAACTGGAGTGTATGCAAAGGGAGAAGCTAAGCCACACTCACACAGTCATTTCCAGTGTTAAAAAAAATTAATAATTACTCCTCCCAAGACTGATGCTGCTGGAAACAGTGAACAGTTTGCCTAACCATGCTTTCTATAACAGACACAGTCATTGTAATGGTACAAGCTTGTCATTCAGCTGTGCTTAAAGTATAGTTATGTTGTACTCACTGTGCAACGTGATGTAGGGAATACCTAGTCTGAAACATGATGTGATTGTTTCACTTATTTGGAAGAAATTTACAAAGTTCTCAACGCGCATATCTAATTACATTATTGTAACAGCAATTTATAGTGATTACCCATTAACAATATCTTCTTCAAATTACTTTGACAGCAATATGGAGTTTAGCCACTGCAACAGAGAGCAAGAAGGAAAAAGTACTTTGTATGTTTTCGTTGGACTTTGCAGTTTGCACTGAAATTAGCCTAGAACTAAAAAGCTATTGCCTCTCTTCATCAATCCTTTTTTACCATGGATAGCATTTATGGCTGCTAATAGTTGCAGCAAAACCAATATGTTCTCAGTTAGTGAATTTAGTTCCAAGTGTGAAAGGCCAACAGGACTAACACCTCCCAACTCAAAAGTAGTCCTCAAAACAGCAGTTCTTGAAATTAGAAGATTTTCACCTATATTCTTCCTTTTTCAAACCACTTTACACACTCTGTCATATTCTTAACACTTGAACACTTAATTCCTTACTGGAAGATACAGATTAGAAGGGGGAATATATTTTAACCCCTTCATTGCTATTAGAGCCCTCATTGTTCTCACAATGTCTGTGGAGACAGATTATTAGATGCAGGTTTTACAAACAGGGTGCACATTTCACAAGTAATATAATTCATATTGACACTATGGAAAAATATGGAGGGTTTTTTTTCTATACTCCTATGCTTCTGGGCTGGAGAACAGTAATACACATATAGTTTGTAAGATACAGACTTCAGTGAAGAACAAAGTGATGGATAAATGTCTGTGCTTTATTACCTAAGGGAAGACTCTGCAAAACCAGAAAAGAAATCTGCATCTTCCATTTCTTGTACCTCTATCTTTTGTAAAAGTGTTCCCCAGCTGTGACAGAACTGATCCCTACCAGATTTCTTGCTGGAACCTCTAATAGTCAGGGTCACCACTGGCATGGGAGGCTCAAGACTAATGCTGAAGTCTTTAATCCCTTTGGAAAAAGGTCTCGAAAGCAAGAGCCTTTTTTCCCCCTTTTTACGTAAAGATGTCTTTGGCAACCAGTAAAAAATGGCATGTCAAAATAAATGGCTACATCTGTAAATACAAACACTGTCTTAGAAAAAAGACAGTGGGAAGAAATCTCAGTTTTCCTAGATAACCTTAACAAAAAACACACGTACACACACACACCATTCCTCTAATTTGAACCAGACATTCTTTCATATGCTTTCTGCAAATACTTAAACTAGGAAAACTGAAGAATTGAAGTTTAATTATTTTTTTTTAAATACACATGAAGACACTTAGAGCACACTAAGTAGGGCATTCATTCTTTTTACAGAATGATCAAAAAAAGCCTGTTTCAGCAACAAAACACAGAGACATGCAACTATCTCTGAAACTAACTCATAAGCTTTAAAAACAAATACACACAAACCCACACAGTCCCTCCCAAGTCCTTTCTAACTGCCCGTATTGCACCTCAGCTCTTACTCTCCTTCACAACATTCAGGAAGTCCCAAAGTTTCTACTCAAAACCCCTCATTAAATCCAATTTTTTAAAATAGATTTTAGTTTATTTTGGAGTTCAGATACTATAAAACAACAGCCAGAATTTTGAAAGTATTGGTAAAAGTTAGAGGATTTAAACTGACACTTTAAATAAGTTTCTGAATAGTCTCTGTCCTTATTGTTAGACTTCATGTCTGATCCAAATTTCTGTTCCTGGATTGTAAGTCCTATCTCAAGAGTCAGAACTCCTTACAAAGTTTTGGATCTACTTTGTGGTAGGAAGCATATTGTGAGAAGTCTAAGTAAACAAATATGTTGTACAGCAAATTAATAGATGAAGCTAAAAAATCCTTCTTTAATAACCGGAATCTTTCTGAAAGTATTAAAATCAAAGTCTGAAAATCCCTGTAGACTGATAGTGAGGATTTAGTTTGGCTTCCACAGAAATAGGTATCTCACTGTCTGCAGCTGGTTTTGCCCAATATTTCCTCATTAAAAATTGATCTATAAGAATTTTTCTTGCAAATAAGTAATTAAAACTTTGTCCTTCCTCAACAAACAAACAAAACAAAACCACACCAAAGAAAACCACCAACACCAAAAACCCCACAGATAACCTAAATAATATATCTGCCAACCTGTTTTCCTTCCCCCAAGTAATTACAGTTTTTCTAATAACATCTGTTTAACATGGGTTATCAGGATATTTTTCTAAGTTTTTAATTGATACAGAAAAAAATTCAGCCAGATACTGGTCTCATTAAGAGATCATTAATTAGACTAACACCCAGCAAGCAATTGTCAGAAGAGAAACACTAACAAAAAAAAAAAAACCATAACATTGATTAAAAGTAATCGTTCAGCTAAATCACAGGTAGGTCTGTTTGCACAGGAGCTTAAACCAGTTGCAGTAATTTCAGGAAAAAGGTCATGTAAATGAAAGTCTGAAAGCAAATCTGCTTTTATTCTCCAGTTAGTTACTATTTGCACTCTAGTTTCCCATGTCTGTGAGTGATACACAAGTAATCTTACAGAGAAAATGAAAGTGGTTTTAAGGAATACTTTAACACAACTTGGGTAACTTGCAGCTGCCCAACTATTCTTTTCTTCCTTGTTCTCTTTTCTCCTAAGGATGTTGCTATTGATTGAATAGGACTCCTGAAGTCCAGAAAGATTTTTATTATGATGGTGTCAAACAGTTAAGATTTGAAAGTGCAGCAAGAGTAAATGAACTTGCTTAACACATTGATTAGCAGTCATCTGACTTACCTGTGTATGGCAGCTCCACAGATACTGGAAAGAGAAGCATAAACTCCATTCCCAAAGACATAAAATTGCCACAGAGGGCAGTTTGCTGGGCAAATGACATCTTCTATCTCCTTTCTAAGGTCAAGTCCTCTTGTAAAGCATGTGATAGCAGTGGGAGCTAAAGAAAAAAGAAGAACCTGTGACCTAGAAATCTTAAGGGCTTAGATTAGGTTTGGGCTTTTTTCTTTTTTGTTTGTTTTTTTAGTTTCTCTACAGTTTCTAAGCTTAAGCAGTGCCTGAGTTTGAAATTAGGTACAGTGTCTCATTCTATGCTCCACTGTGTCTGTAAAGACATCTTTGGAGTTTATAAATGTACAGTTATGACAAGGAAGAACACATTTTTAGATTATTTATGGGAAAGAAGTGTCAGAAAGAGGTGGGAAGGGTAAACAAAATGAGCAAACAACACAAAACCAGCATTAAAATAATATCCAAGAAATATTACAGGAGGAACAACAATTCACATCTGTAAGTTTACTGCAGAGACAGAAGGGCAAGGGGAAGACCTCCAAGGGCTGGTAGAGAGCATTCAGCTGGTCTGATAGCACAGCAGGTCAGGGTTTTGACTTAGATCAACATTAATTCAGCATCAGAAGTTCAAACCATTGCTGGATGTTTATTCTGAGCTTCCCAAGAGCACATCTTGTCCTTGGCTAAGCACTAGAAGGTGCAAGAACCTTTTCTATATGCATTAGAATATTATTTTTCTACAACATTAAGATGAAAGCTGGCAGAAGCTAGCCAATGTACATACCCCACAGCATTACATCCCAAGGAGAGTATGTTGCAGGGATTGGGGATCTATCCCTCACCTGCTTCCCTGCCCACTCTTTCCGAGGGTATTTACTGACCCAACATAAGCTGCTTGTACTTCAAAGTATTTGGATCATATGCTGCTCCTCATCAGCAGATGGACAAGATCATACCTCCTGCTAATCTCACCAACTTTGGAACTGAAAAGCTGAGCAGTTGCAGCCAGAGGTACACAGAGAAGTGTCTGATCATTCTGGCTGCTTAAATCAATAGGTGTTCATAGAGATCTATGTAGTTTCAGTCTTAAGTATATGTAATCCTCATTAACACTATACTGAAATTATTTTAACCTGCTTAAACATGTCTTCTTGAAAAATCTTTGTTGCTATTTGTCAGGAAAAATACATGACTTAAATATGTCTGTCTAGCCCAGAGTAAGAAAAAAAAAAAAAAACCCACCACAAAAACCACGAAACAAAGCAGTAAATACTTTTCATTTTTCCCTTCTCAAAATATTAAAAGCTGTCTACCTAAAAAAAAAAAAAAAACCCACTGTAAAGTGACTTAATCTGATTCTCAAGTATCCAAGAAAAAAAAGTTTCTTTCAAAGCTCAGTCTTACTGACTCACTTCCTTTCCATGTTTAGTCCTACACATTTGCCTTCGAAACAGAAGTCTGAAAAATTGATCAAAATCACCATGTTTACACTTAGTTCTATCTTCTCCTTGTTAAAAGTGCCATATTATTGGTGTTATGCTAAAAGAAGTCAATTTACTTTGCTATTTGAGTCCCCTAATACTTTAATGCAAGTACTACAACCGTACTAGTTATTTAGTGGACATCAATCAAGTAATAACCACCAAATGACAACTAGCAAGACCATCAGAGTAAAACAGCAGCTAGAAGTACTGATGTCCTTGGAATAATCATCACTGCAATAATCATCACTGGTAATCTCTGCTCTCACAGTACTGCTTGCACCATGCATCCTGCAATATTTTTTCCAGCCTCTAAAAGTGCAGGATGCCACAGGCAGTTTTTATACCTCTCATTTCTAACATACTGACTGAATTCCTTAGCAGGCTGTGCATACAAAGACAATAGTTAGACATGGCCAGTTACAAAC
>JAOEHX010063094.1:0-23486 GCA_025448015.1 Bolborhynchus lineola | reverse complement strand
CAGTGGAATCTGTATCTATGAATTACTTGAAAGCAGATCTGAAATTTAATTAATTCATTATATGATTGAGTGTTCACTAATGTACTTAATAGTCATACTTCTTTATAACTCAAAAGAAAACCTTCAAACTCAATAACTTTATTCAGGCCTTCTCCATTTATTCCAGTTTTGTGCTACCTTTTCAAATTCTTTTTCTCTATTTTCTTCTATATAATTCCTTTTAATATGTGGTCAAATTTTAAGTAATCTTTTTATCACCAAGTGTGTACTGATAAATTTTATTTTTTATGGGTATGAATAAAAATCCAGTCCAAAACACAATCTGTATTTAACAAAATTTGTTTGTTTCTTGATGTGTATGTTTTAGTTTCTTTGTTGCTTTTTTTTCCCCTCCCTCTGTTGGACAGTATGGCTGCACAAACACAGCTAATTTTCAGTGACTCAGACGTAGAAGTATACTCTGCAGTAATGCTTAGTTCTCAGTCTTGTTCTTCTTATTACTTGCTACTACAAAAGTTGTTTTATGACATATTAAGAGAAGCTTTTTCTTCTTCACATACGTTGAACCTTTAAAGTTTAACTTTTGAAATTGCAGCTGTGTCATTGATCTTCAACATTCTGGCAGGTGCTTTCATACTTTTAAAGTCAACCTTAGGATTACCTTTCCTTTCAAATTTCAAAGTTCAGAAACTTTTGCAGAGAAAGAAGGCAACCTACTTTTCAAATTTGCAATGGAAGACAGAAAGCGGGAGCAAAATCATTAAAAATATTGCTAGTGAGAAGCTCAAAGGCATTATTCCAGTTTCATCAAAATCAATGACATCACGATAATGTTACATTTATTTAGAAAGATAAAGGATGATCAGCCATCAGAAAGTTATCCAAGGATAAACCCCTCTTTGACAGATATTTTATAAAATGTAAACTTCTGCAGCATAACAGCTGATACAAAAACAAAACCTCTCAGGTTTTAAAAACATATCCTCCTAAATTATTATGAAATGTATAGATTTGCAATGTTGTACATACAGGAACATGCATTATTATTTACAATATATTTTGTATTTACAAGTAAATGTTCTGTCATTTTTTGTTAATGAAGTTATAAGTCCCTAACTGTTGTCCTATGTGGTAAAAAAAAAGAAGGAATACCAGAAATAAGTAGCTCAATTTATATGAGTCAATTGTTTGCAAAGCACCTAAGCAATTCCAGTGATTGCATGTTATTACCATTTAGCCTGTATTCAAAATCAGATTGTAGCTGTAGAAGCCATTACTAGGAAGTGAGTGTGTGATGTCTGTATGCAAAGGACAGCTATAATTTTCAATATGGAAGAAGGGGTATAGGACTATCTTAACTGTATGCTATCAAAAGCTAAAATCTAACTCCCTTTGGACCTCTGTAAGCCTAAAATACTAAAATGTAAATTATATGAAGCATTATCAAAATTTATGGATTTAATGATTATGCAACCAAGAGGCTTTGTCACCAACATGCCTGTATGGAAGCTTTTAACATGATATTGCCTTTTCTTCTGTTTTTTCAATAAATGGTGTTATGTACTTCTCAATTATTGTTACTATTTCTTAGTTTCAACGTTTTGTCTTAGCTGATTTTCATCAAATTAAGTTCTGGCTTGGACTTTTGTTCTCTATGAACATAGTGTATGTCATCAAGTCACTGTCAGACAAGAAAGTAACTGCAAGCTTTATAGTTCTGTGGCAAGATCACCTTTATTGTTCAAAAATGCAAACTAAAGCAAATTTTACTTTCACCTGTACACAGGTCTTTCTAAAGCTAGGAAAATGCCATCTCTAAGTTCAGCAGGCGGTACAGTCCTTGTAAGCAGAACGTGTTAAGCAAGAAACCCAGCCTGAAATCTCAAAAATAACATAGTTTTTCCCCACCACTATATTTTATAAATTAGGGCTTAGAGGCATAACTTCTTTAGTAAGATTTGATCATCTGTAGCAGATATACTGTCTATGAGATTACAGTAATGTCTTGTGTTTAATTTGCTAAGACATAGATCCATAATAAAATAATTTACTTCTGAGCTCTCAGTGTTCTAGAAACACACAATGTCATTTTTCAGTCCAACTGACTCTCAAAATTTTTGCCCACTCAAGTAGATTATGATCAATTATTTTAATATGTAGGCAATACGAATTTTTCTACCTGTTTATAACTCAACTGCCCATTGCATTTAAATAATTTCTCCTCTTTGCATTTCTTGTGGTCTTGATTAATAGTTCTTGGCGTTTTGATTTTTGTGCTGGCATTTCCATTATAATTTAATGTTTTTCATCACTCATAAATGTCATAGATTTTATTACACTGCATGAGTGAGATGTCTCCATTTTCTATTCAGTCATTTCATTTTTCTATTCAGATATGCATTCAAGGTGGATGCCAATGGACTTCAAATAATTGTTCTAAGCAAATTGAAATCCTGATTTCCTTTTCAGTTGTATTCCTTTACTGAAGCATGTCTTATACTGGCTTTGATTAAAGCTATTTTGATATGTACATGTTTCCTCTTAATATAAAATTTACAATATCAAAAAATACCAACTAAGAATTGAAAACCACCCTCTAACCAAGAAAAAAACATTCTAAGGAAACAAATACCCCCCCAGCCTACATTAAAAAAATATTTTCTTTAGTTTTAAGTGATTTTAGATCATTACTCTGTAAACGAAAGCATAAACTAGGAGTTTCTTACATAGTACACAAGTGAAATTATTGGTGCTTTTTCATTACACTCTTCCATGAATCCAGAAATGATTAGTAGGTATAAGTCTAAGTAGGAAAGAGAGCAAAAAAGAGCAAGTGAGAAAAAGTGTGAATAACCAAAAGAACAAGTGAGTGAAAGAAGGATAGAGAAACTGAAATTGAGCTTCTCTCAAAAAAGCTATAAAAAAATCTAGTTCCAAACAGCCCTCAGCTTTTTATTAACAGTTGTCTCATGTTCCCCAGTCCTAAACTTTAAGGACTGCAACATCCTCATTGTTGTTAATTCTTAAAGTCAAAATGAAATTAACATGTGGGATCCATACATGCAACTCCAAATTTGGCAATCCAGACTTTTATTTGTCTCCAGTGCTCTTAGGATCTATGCTGCAATCCGTTCCAGACCAATGAGGAATTCAAACTATAAAACAGAAAGCTGCAATTAAAGCAGCCGTCTTGAACCAGTGTATCATTATGACATAAATGAAAGTGCTTGAGAAATTTGTCTTTTTTTTTTTTTTTTTAAGCAAAATAGTCCAAATGAAATAATATTAAAAAATTTAAATGAAAAAGTGAAAGTAATTGAATTTCAGGGTAAGCACTCAGTTTCTCAGTATTGGTGGTACTGTTCATTTTTGTTCAGTTTCACAATAGCTGACCCAAACTACTACAAAATTTCATAGAAATAACAATTTTCTTTCTGTCCCTGCATTTTATTCTGTTGATTTAGTGGACTGTACAACCTAAAAAGTATCAAAATACCCTTCTGGTTAGGTTGCTATACTGTACTATTGAAGTATGGCATTTGGAAAGAAAGAAATATGATGAGGTGGAAGTATTTTGCAAAGCAAATGTCTCAATCAATACTGATTTCTGTAATCTGAAAGAAAAATACTTGGCAATTACTGACATTTTAAAAAAATGCACAACGGAGAAAGGATACACAGAATACTTTGCTCCATCCACTGTACAATACACCATAAAGACAAAATTCACAGAAGTTCCTGTCTTAGTCGTCATAAATATTTTCTGCATCTAAATTAGCCTGAAGGCATATATATCTTTACATACGTGTGTTCTGAACATTGTTAAAGAGTGGTTTAAACATAATACAAAACATAATACTCATGATTTTCAAAGATCCCTTAAACAATTTTATTTTACGCTATACATATATGTTGCATATATTAGTTAAGGAATCTTTGAGATTCCTTATCTTCTTTATCAGTTCTCATAATTAAATTCAAATGGTGCCTTTCCTCCTGAAAAAAAAGCCAGCAATGTAACGTCAAATTGTATTTTTCTGCTTCTCAGCTTTTCAGTTGCAAAGCTGTTTAAAATAAAGTTGAAAAAATATTTACATTCTTGTGAAAATAATCAGATGTACAGATCTCCTACCAAGCGAAAGGAATAGGTGTGCATTTAGTGATTATCTATACTCTTGCAGGGGCCTAAGTCATCTTGTAGGAGCACCACACAAACAGTATTATAAGTGATGAAAAACTAAAGCATGATTTTTTGCTGGGTTTTGGATTCTTTGTTGTTTGAATTCTTAAATTCAGTCCATCTTCCTCATATATATCCTATTACTGCAGCAAATATTCAAAGCTAAAAATTAGCAAGTAAATTTATGGGTGCTGTAGGAGGCAAGGGCAGATGATCTCTTCAGGCTGAGTTTCTCTGTCCAAAGCTAAAGGCATGTAATGAGCCTGACCAACTCTGTGTGAAAGGAATAAATGCAGAGCAGGTGTTACATTGAAATTTTCATGGAAAACACTAACATATAAGTGCATAAAAAAGAATATGTCATTCCTTCTTAAAGTTTAATGAAATATTATTATTCAAAAATGTTTACCTGATGTACTGCTGTGGCTGTATTCTTCATGCTTCTCTTATTTTTTATGGTTATGTATTGCTGCTCAGACTCCTTCTTTTCTCGTAAGATAACCTTTTCTAGACCAGAGCAGTGATGTAGTACAAGGGATATTATCTGGGACTCCGTTCAGCAATTGGTAATCATAACATTTTCTCTGCATCTTTACTTTTCTCTCACCGGTTTTCCTCTAAATCATGTTGGTTTTATTAATTTTATTTCATTTATTCTTAATATTATCTTAAAAAAGTTTGAATTCTTCTTTCTTCTTGAAAGCCCTACAGGAAAGAGAATGATATTGCTTAATTTTATTGTAACTCTTGCACATCAAAAAAAAAAAAAAAAAAAAAAAAAAAAAGGAAAAAATTTTATTTAGCTACATTAGAGTTTAGAAGTCTTTTATCCAATATCTAGCAACTTCAATGCAATTAAACATCTTGAGAATATTTGATTAGTCTACAATATCATTTTCTGACAGGAAAAATCTTGACTGGACCACTTTTATGTTTATGACAGGTAGCTGTAACAAGAAAATCAAGAAATGAATTGGTGAACGTGAGTTTTTCCTGAAAGGCAAGCAAATTTGGCCAAAAAACTTAAAAAAATAAAAACCCCAACTCTTACTGCTTATCAGGATCAAATGTAGACTTGGATACTTCTTATCTCCCAGTGTGACAGTGGACATGGGGCAGGCGTTTTACAAGTCCCTTTTTCTCACTTTCAATTAGTTTTAAAGAATGTTACCAATGCCCATACTCATACAATCTTGTTTCTTTCCTACTTAATAAAACCCTACTTAACATCCCTTTCTCTTCCTTTCTACGCACTTCTGAAGGTGTGCATAGAAAGGTGTGCTTCCTGCACTGTTAAACTCTTATTCAATCTCACTTAATAGTGAACTTAACTTAAAATTCTGGTATACTTTGGCACACAGCACAGAATGTCATAGAATCATGGAATCATAGAATAGTTAGGGTTGGAAAGGACCTTACTATCATCAAGTTTCAGCCCCTCTGCCATGGACAGGGACATCTCACACTAAACAATGTCAAACAAGACTCAGAGCAGCTACTTTTCATGACATAAACACAGATGAGGAATCAGATCAGAAAAAAACAAGGAAAAATGTTGGCATTCTCTTTACAGGGAGGTTGGATATTTGAAAACACAACAACTTTAAGTTTGTTTCAGGATTAAAAAAAAAAAAAAAAAGTTTCAAGCAAACAGCCTTGAATATTATGTAAAAACATGCTAAGCCAGCCTATCATGTGCCAAAAGACAAGCCTGCAGGCAAGAAGACTCTCTTGGCTAAACAGAGAGTGCTGGCTGGAACTTGGGAAAAAAAGAAGAGTTTATGACCTTTGGCAGAAGGGTCAGGAAACTCAGGAGGACAACAAGGATTTAATGAAGTAGATTAGAAGTGCCAAAGCCCAACTAGAACTTAATCTGGTTACTGCCATAAAAGACAACAAAAGGAGAGCTAAGGAGAATCAGATTCTTTATTTGGTGCAAGAGGAAACATAACTGAGAAAGGGTGAGGAAAAGACTGAGGTACTTAATGCTTTCTTTGCCTCAGTCTTTAACAGCACAGCAGTTCTCTGAGTATCCAGCTCCCCGAGCTGGAAGACAGGGACAGTGAAAAGAATGAAGTCCACTCAGTCCAAGGAGAAATGGTCAGTGACCTGATACGTCATATAGGCACAAGTCTATGGAGACAGTTGGAGTCCATCCGAAGTACTGAGCGATCTGGTGGAAGTGTAGACTGAGCCACTTTCAGTCATTTATCATCAGTTCTATCTGATGGGTTGAGGCCATCTGTATGAGATTTAACAAAACAAAGTGCAAGTCCTGCACTTGGGCCACAATAACCCCATGTATTGCTTGCGGAAGAGTGGCTGGAAAGTTACTTGGTGGAAAAGGACTTGTGGACACTAGTTAACAGCTGGCTGAACATGAGCCACCTTGTGCCCAGGCAGCCAAGAAAGCCAACAGCATCCTGGTTTGTATCAGCAATAGTGTGGCCAGCATGACTAGAGCAGTGGTCATCCCCCTGTACTTGGCACTGGCGAGGCCACACCTCAAACACTGTGTCCAGTTCTGGGCCTTTCATTAAAAGGAGACATTGAGGTGCTGGGACATGTGCAGAGAACAGCAATGATGCTGGTGAAGGGCCTGGAGTACAATTCTAATGAGGAATGGCTGAGGGAACTGGGATTTTTTAGTCTGGAGAAGAGAAGGCTCATGGGGAACCTTATTACTTTCTACAAATACCTGAAAGGAGGATGAAGTGAGGAGGTGGCTGCTCTCTTCTCTCAAGTAACAAGTGATAGGAAAAGAGGAAATTACCTTAAATTGCACCAGGGGAGGTTTAGATTGGATGTTAAGAAAAATTCCTTCACCAAAAGGGTTGTCAAGCATTGGAACAGACTCCCCAGGGAAGTCGTGGAGTCACCATCCTTGGAGGTGTTTGAAAGTTGTGATGTGGTGCTTAGTGACATGTTTTAGTGGTGGTCTTGACAGTGCTGGGGTAATGGTTGATGATCTTAAAAGTCTTTTCCACCCTAATGATATCAAGAAAAGCACCTGCAGAATGTTTCCCTGTTCTTCCTTCTCTCTTCCCTACAAAGGTTTCCTTTATCACTCCCAAAGCTGCCAAGAGTCTTAGAAAATAATGGGGCTTTATAGTTCTGGGGTTAAGAATATCTTGTTGTCTTATGTCCCAGCAGACACACACTAAGCAATTTATCACAGACCAAACAGAAGGATTGTACTATCTCATATTAAATGAAAGAGCCTTATCTAAAAATTTGATCCCATGTGTGGTTAGTGAATTTGATTTGAAATATCATGCATTTGTTCAGATCTTTGTTTCAGTGTTAATCCTCCATCTGACAGAACCCCAGATCTCTTTGCTAAACATTCTTATACAAATGCCACTTTATGCTAATTAAAATGAAACATTTCAGCTATTATTTATTTATTAATTCAACCAAGATATTTGCAAATAAGACAGAACCAGGAAAAAAAAATAGTTTGAATTAGACTTGCAATTTATTAATGTGTCAACTTTGGTCCGTGAAAATTAATGGTTTTCAACAGAGCTGGTTATTTCCTCTTAGATTGAGCCATTAATTATATACTACTTATAAACAAACAGTAACTCTGACACAATTACAAGCATAGTAAATACACCAAAATATAACATTCTTCTGTGGATCGCAAAAGAAAACAAAAAAACGCATCTTGTTGAAAGGATTATCCAAAACTTCACTGGTTTGTGTAGTATATTATCATTGGAGTGACTTGGCTGCCGTTACTGGGATATGGAAAAAAAAATGGTTAATTATGTATTGTCCCCATTGCATGTAGACCCTAAGGGATTTTCCCTGTATCTTGGTCTTCATTTCCACCATCCTTTCTTTTTATATACATATATATGGCATGTATGCAGATATATATATACACACACACACTCTCCTGATCTGCAGAATTTGTATAGAGATTACAAATAAGGTTTGACACATATTCTTCTTGCCTGTTTGCACCTGAACTAGAGCAGCACTTGGTGTGTTTCTTCTCTGCTGAATTGTACTCTTCTTCTAAGACAAAAATCAGAAGGGAATGATGAGGAAAACACAGAGCTGACAGCAGAAGACTGCTCAGCTTTGGCACTTATCCACTTTAACAGAGCAGGCCCAGAGAAAAAGATGGCTACCCAACAGAGCAAGCCAATTCTTTTTTTGCTGTGTACTCCAAAAAGGATACCAGCAATAAGATCACCTACAGCACAGATTCTCATTAACTACTTTAAAAAAAAAGAGGATAATGAAAACCATCTTCAAGCCTGAGCATGCCTGAACCATGGCACTGCATGGTATGAAAAAAAAAATGTCATTTCCAGGAGCGGAATTTTCAAGGTCTTAAAAGATCAGCCTAGCTCTAAGGAACATTCAAGTGCAGCAAAGAAATCCAGACTGAAAACAAGTATAGAAGTCTGAGTCTATTGATCGTGCCAGCTGGGACTACAGGCACAGTATCACAGCCACATCAGTACAACATTTCACTGCATACACACAAGTCATGCAACATCATCCACCAATGTGTTTGAGAAACAACCCACCTGTATACCTAATGAGTACACTGCATTCCTAACCATTTTTGAGGAATTTCTCCCTGAAAACAAGGCTGAATTTATTACTCTTCGTCTTTCCTGTAATGCAAATCCATTTACTTTTATAAGCTTTCCTTTGAGCTCCTTGGCTGTTTTGTGGCTCCTAAACTACTTCTAGAATGCCAGTTATTATGACAAGTGGGCCCTATTTATTGATGCCCTTAATTATACAGGGGGATAGCAGAAATCCTTTGTCTTCCTTACATGAATAAAGAAGCAGTACAATTGTAATCCCACAACAAGGATTTTATTGCGGCTTTCAGACAGCTACCTTTACCAAATGGAGCTACATTGTAATTCCAAAACAGGATTTTTTTTAAGGTAGAATCAGACCATGTAGTAATTTTGTATTAGTATACATGCATACAGGTATGAGAATTCAGTTCAGAACTTTTCTGTATGCTTTGTCGCTAGGACATCATACTTACAGGGAGGACTGATCACTCACTTGAGCTGGCTATCACTAGGTTTTCTTCTGTCCTTATTGTTCTTCTTTGATCTGAGTTTCTCAGTCTGATACAGTTTTGTGTAGAAACTATTGAAAACTGCTAATTGAAGGGTTTAGTATGAAGCAGGAAAACTTCGGGCACTGCTTGTCTCTAAAGTGCTAATTCATTTCATTCTTTGTGGTGCAGAAGTCACTAATCAGAATGACTTTACCTCATTGTTTTATATTCTATTGGCATTTTATATTTTAAATATATTCCTATATTCAAGTATATTTTATCACAGTGTGCCTTGAAGTCAAATCCTCCAGACTAGTGCAGTATTTTACTGTTAATGTTCTCATTTAGAAAAGAGGATTAGGGAAATTTATATGAGAAAAGGCTGAACAGTGAAGGGATCAATAAAGTGGCTAAATGTTGAGGATATTGAAAAAGAGACAACTCAGATATTTTGCATGAAGCTAGGGTGAACAGTGGGAATACAGCAATTATAATGACAAACAGGAAACTGGAAAGGAGTCTCCAGACTTGCCATCAGGGCTACATGGGAGAAAACTCTTTTTATGCTTGAAACTTTTTTGTGCTTATCACTTGAAGTGATGGGACCACCACGGGAATCCTTTTATTCAGTGGTCAAACTTTAAAAAAAAGTTTGACATTTTGGCACTGTTTTTATTAGCTCTATATATGGTAGGTTTTTTAATCCCTTTTCCTTCTGTGACCTTAACTGAGAACACCGTCTTTCAGGCCTGAATCTTAGATACATGTAGCCTCCAGAGAATAAAATGCACCAATCATTGTAGCTGTAGTTGTCCCCTGCATACACTGAAATGTACAAAATTCACTACTCAGCTTTATAGCATAAGATGTCATTGGAGCTACAAAGGCAAATTCTGCCCATGCAGAGTAATTGCAATATGGGAATTTAAATCATTGGCATCATTGAATATGAAGGGTTAAACATATTTCTAATAACAGGCTAGATGTAGAATAGGAAGCAGAAAGCAAGGATCTGAAAATGACAGATTAAGATACACATTGTTGCCAACTACATTAAAGTTAGAGATTCGAATAACAAGGTTAGTAGCAAAGTTCCTGTTTAAATGGCTGTGTTGGCATACAGTGAAAATAAAAGTGATTAACGCATTCCCAGCTCTGATTTAATGTGTCATATTCCCGTGGGAATGCAGATCAGAGCTTCCATAGCACTTTTCAACTGCTTCCTTGTGCAGAAAAAGGTCGGTGGTATACTAAACCATAAATCAGAACTAAAGAAATACTTAGGGGCTGGGCAAGGATGGAGCAGAACTACATTCAGTATGATTTTCTTTCTTTGTCCGAACTGGTATCAAAATATTTTTTATACATAACAAAATTCACTAGAGTGAAAAAAAATGTAACAAATATGAACTGAACCAATATTTTAATGAACTGTCAGGAGAATGGGTAAGTAGCAACTGGAAATATTTCCAGGATTTCATGATTTTGCACATCTTTTGGTTTTCAACATGTGCAAGCAGAAGAAAGACAAGTAGCAATTTTAAAATATGTGTTGTGACATAATTTTCACACAAATATACCTGTATTCAGCTGTTGTTAATGCTGATTTTTTTTTTAAGATAGAATTTCAGAATATAGTATTTACTGTTTAGATCTCCTGAAAATCAGTCCCAGTGTTTATATAGTATAGTCTGACCCATAATTTTTGTTCAAGATCAGGGCCATTCAGAGATAACTGTATTTCAACATAGATTAGAAAAGAAAAATAACTCATTTGACCTAGTAATTGTTTAAAGAACACAAAATGATTTCTTCAAGTGATGCAAGAAATTCTGGAAGAAACTTCCTTATTCTTACTTTGGAATAAAGTCTGATCCTGTATGCTTTAGTTAGGCTGGGATCCTAGTGACTTCAGTAGATTGGCATGGCTGAATATTCAACACTATATATCAAACATACATAATTTTACTTATGCTATGTACTCAAAAGGAAATTTGATAGCTAAAATGAGATGTGAGAACAGTGAGCATACACAGGTTCTTCTGACTTTTCAAGCCACTTTATACTCAGCTTCTCAAAACAAAAGACATTAAACTTATGGGACACTACTAATAAACACTACAAATTCAAAATATATAGTCTATCATCAAACAGAAATAAACAGATGTTTCTTATGCAGTATGTAAATTAGCCAGTATCAATATTGAAATCTTCAGTACCTACAAACAACAACATCCTAGCATTTAACTGAATATTTCTTATGCAAATACAAGACAGATTATGCTCTGTATTTTAAACGCCTTTTTTTTTTTTTTTTAACAAAGAAGGTTAAGCTAAGAATCCAGTACATTGTTTAAAATTAATTGGGGAAAAAAAAGGTGTTTTAAAGTTTCTGTAATTTGTATTAGCATGACCAGCAGGTTGAAGGAGGTGATCCTGCCCCTCTACTCTGCTCTCGTGAGACCTCACTTGGAGGACTGTGTGTAGTTCTGGTGTTCTCAATATAAAAAGGACATGGAACTGTTGGAACAAGTCCAGAGGAGGGCCACGAGGATGATCATGGGGACTGGAGCATTTCTCTTATGATGACAGGCTGAGAAAGTTGGGGCTGTTGAGCCTGGAGAAGAGAAGGTTGCGTGGAGACCTCATAGCAGCCTTTCAGTATCTGAAGGGGGCCTATAGGGATGCTGGGGAGGGACTCTTCATTAGTGACTATCGTAATAGGACAAGGGGTAATGGGTTCAAACTTAAATAGGGGAAGTTTATTTAGATATAAGGAAGAAATTCTTTACTGTAAGGGTGGTGAGGCACTGGAATGGGTTGCCCAGGGAAGCTGTGAATGCTCTATCACTGGCGATGTTCAAGGCCAGGTTGGACAGACGCTTGGGTGGCATGGTTTAGTGTGAGGTGTCCCTGCTGATGGCAGGAGGGTTGGAACTAGATGACCTTAAGGTCCTCTCCAACCCTAACTATCCTATGATTCTATGAACTATTCTATGATTAGGCTTTTTTAGTTCACTTATTATTTAACCGGGAGGGCTAGGGTCAGCTATATATTCGAGTATTGAACAAGGATTTCATATGTATGTATGGCAACATCTTTTAATGGTTATCTGTATCTCCAAAATAGCTTGAAGTGAAACCTCAGTAAATGATATTTAAAACAGTAGCTACCATGCTAAATCATCATCTCCAGTTAAATTAAAACCACCGTTCAATAAGTTCCATATTTTAGTGTTAGGTATAAAAAAAAAACCAAAACAAACAAGCCCAAAAAAAAAGAAAAACGAAACAAAACAAAAAATCCCCACCCCAACAAATAAACAAAACAATCAACCAAGCAAACAAACAAAACCAAACAAGATTACTTTCTAGAAAATAGTTCTTCTGGAATTGATGAGGAAATGGTAAGAAACTAAGCAATGGCATGATATAAGATATATATAGATACAAGATATATATATATATATCTATAGATATATGGAAAAAATTCTTTATTGTAAGGGTGGTGAGGCACTCGAATCAGTTGCCCAGGGAAGTTGTGAATGCTCCGTCCCTGGTGGTGCTCAAGGCCAGGTTGGACAGAGCCTTGGGTGACATGGGTTAGTGTGAGGTGTCCCTGCCCATGGCAGGGGGGTTGGAAATAGATGACCTTCAGGTCCTTTCCAACCCTAACTATTCTATGATTTTATGATTCTATGAGTCTATGATTTTGAGAAATTCTACAAGCTTATAACGGATTCAGTAATTTTTATGGCCAGTGTCCTCTGTATAAGAAATACTGTAAAATAAAACCAATTCTCTCTAAGAGCAAGGTCTAAGGAACTGAATTTGGGATATTATGCCCTAAGGACCGCGAATAAACACCAAGAAACTGTTTTGTTCCATATATTAATCCCTGCCTACAGCCTTCTTAAAATTTACATAGTATTTTATATCATATGTGACTTGCTCACCAGCAAAGTGTTTTGGATTATAGTCTTCCTAAAATTTGAGCTAACTTTAAAATGACAAAATAAGGAGCACGTGTCTTAGGGTAACTTAAAATAACTGTGACACCTTCTGCATCATGTCCTTCAACTTGTGTCTTCTACAGATAATTTCTGGAGCCAGTAATGTCATGTTGATTGAATAGCTGGATTTGTGGGAGTGAATTTAAAGTCTCAAAGAAGCAAGTTGCATGCACACCACATTTCTGGTTATATACATTATTGAGTACCCACTCTACAGTATATCTACTCCTTTTTGATCTCTTAACTGTAGCTATTTCTACACCATATGAACTTGGGCTTTGTTAAGAAAAACATTTTGGACCTGACCAGATGTCCTGCATTCATCAGTAGCAGTCACTTTTCTCCTTCTAAGTAGCTGGTGCAGTGCTGTGTTTTCAACCTTTGGCCTGGGAACAGCGCTGATAACACCAATGTTTATAGTTACGGCTTAGAATATTTGGTTTGACCAAGGATTTTCTGAGTCTCATGCTCTGTCAGGGAGAAGGGGAAGCTGGGAGGATGCAGAGACAGGACACCTGACCCAAACTGATCAAAGAGCTATTCCATACCACAGCACGTCATGCCCGGTATGGAAAAACTGAGGGGAGGAACCCGGAAGAGTTCAGTTCACGGCTGGGTCGGGCTGGGTATTGGGTGGTGAGCAGTTGTATTCTTTTTCCTTATATTTCTCTTGTCATTATTATTATTGGTGGTAGCAGTAGCAGTTTGTGTTATACCTTAGTTACTAAACTGTTCTTATCTCAACCTGTGGGAGTTCCATTCTTTTGATTCTCCTCCCTATCCCTCCAGGAGCTGGGGGGAAGAAAAAGTGGGGAGTGAGTGAGCAGACTGCGTGATTTATGGTTTAAACCACAACACCAGACATCTGAAAAAAAGGCAAAATGAAATAGAAGGAACCTCATGTTATTCAGACCAAATAAATACAATATTGCCTCCTTTCACTGTTTTATGACAAATATGTGTTAATATTTATGTAGTTTAGCTAATTACATATATATGTTGCAAAAGATATATATAAATGATAGGAACAACTGGATTTCCAGTGACACAATAACATTTCTAATCACCTCCATCAAAAATCTTTAATTTTAAAATAGTTGGTGACTGTCAAAACATAAAGGTCTAAACTCTTCTCCATCAGTGTTTCAAAAAGTAATTTCTACAAGGAAAGGAAGAAAGGACACCTTCAAAACCCCAATTTCTATTTTGATATTCAATTCTCATGAAAAAGAGGGTTTTTTTCATTATTCATTTCAGTAGGCTCCTGAGACTACTTTTGAAATTTTCAAAGAAGCAGTTCTAGAATTCAGAAAAGATTATATAGCATCTAAAAATAATAGGAAGAATTCAGTTTTACAATAATTGCAGTAATTAAACAACCAGCTTTGCCAAATTCAGTTTAAATTAGATTATTGTGAATGAGGTTTTTTCTCCCCCTTGGTCCTATCTAGACAAACCCCATGTTTCTTTAAACGAAGCTTGCTGATAATATATACCTGTCATGCCATTCCCTCTGAGTGCTTGGGGAAATAAAAATTCATAGCAATTGATTGCCTTGCATAGCCATGGATCCAGATGCCCTTTCAAATATTCATAAAGATCTTAAAGGGGTCCCCGTGGATCCCATTTGTCTGCTGTATTTTTATATATCCCTCCAGTCTTCAGGAAAATTGTCAAACAAAAGTCACTCTTGCAGCTAGATATTATTGACTCTTTCTACCTCGTAGATTTTTGTATTCTCATGCTGTGTATTCTGAGTGAAAAATATAACAAGATGAAGAAATGTTTATGAATATCATTTACCAAGTCTAAAGTTTGTCATTAAATCTGGGGGCTTGAAAGCTGTTATTGATCATAAATGGATGAAAGAAAAGGACAAAGTGTTAAAATTGGAGTCAAGCAGAGGAAAATCTGAGATAAAAATAAAGGACAAAAATGTCACATTTGCACTCAAAGTCAGACCAGTAAATTCAGAGCTACATGCCTGCTGAGCATTCAAAACCTCTCACTGAGATCAGTGTAAAGACTGAGTGCAAATTTAAAGCAATTTAAAAAGTTTAAATATCTTTTAGAAATTATTTCCATGGTATTGTGTGAAACATATCTTATTCAACTGGGAATTTAAAGGGATATTTCTTTGCCTCACCTCTCCCTAATAAGTAAGTTATCCATTTGCAGAATCCCAAGAAAGTTGGGAACAACCTTTAAACCCTTCTGTAAATGCTTCGACTTATCTGTTCTATTCAAAAAGTCATAGAGCAGAAGGTGCTCATTCAACCTCATAGAAAAATCCATACTGGTTTGCAGGATAAAATTCTAGCCACATAATGATTTAGAAGTTAGCAGCCAGGTTTCAGTTTCCATCTTCCATACTTACTGAGATTTTCAACTTCAATTGTTTTCTCTTTTTAAGAGAACATTCATAAAACATGTTCAAAAAGTGTTCCGAACAGAAGACAGTGGAAATACATAGTGCTCCCTTAATTCTTCAGTCCTTACCCTAAACTGCAACAGCTGCAATTAACTTGAACAGGCCATCACTACTGACACTGGTCCTGCGTTCTCACTTCTCACTCCAGCAGACCATGACACCAGGACAGCAACAGAGAGCCAGAATCTGGTTAGGATACAAGTCTTGTTTGTCAACAGCCATTTCTATTCTGTTGCTTAGGTAATAACTGTAGTTCAGAGTCCAGGATTTAATTGGACATGTAGCAGCTATTATATCACCTATAAAGTAATTACATAAGTTAGTGTCCGTAATGCAGAATATTAGTGAAAGACCACTAGGTATCATGATACCTGTCAACACCTAGACCTATGAATTGAGACACAAAATTTTAAGTACATCACCATCCGTATATGTTAGATAGACATTGTGAGTTTTGTTCTAAGACACAGTATTGTTACCTATCAGATCCTGTGGGCTTTTGGTCAAGTGACTTTTCACAGTCTTCACGAATATACCGGCAAGTAAAATGCAACATGAAACAGACTTCAACAAACCTTTATAGAAAGGATGTAATGATTTTTGTTCCTGTTTTTAATTTAAAAAAAAAAAAATCAAAAGAGTGATTGGATTTGAATGGAAGTGAATAGAAGAGAAAATAAACATTGTATATGGCTCCAAGTTCTATGATGCTGAACTAAAGGATCCAACGATACAATCAATATGTAAAAGTGAATGTGCTATGCACTTATTTTCCATTTAAAAAGCAGCTGTTTGCTTATGTAGTATCTTTCCCAATTGAAATCAGAATGCAAACCAGCATGAAGTAAATGTTCACTGTGAGCAGATTCCTTCTGCTCTTGGTGGATTGGATAAATATGCAACAGCAGGAGGTTGGTCTTCTCTCATGTACTTAAGGAAACTCACAGAAAAGAATTGAGAGAGCAAATGTAACACTATGGGGCTAATTTAAACCTGGAAAATAGGGAAATGAAGACACAAGTTTCTCCCTATAGTGTATGAGAAAGTGCAGGGGTCACCATATGGGCTGCAAAACATTTTGTGGAATGATTTAATTAAAATAGAATTGAAGTATCTCCTCTAAGTTCTATTACTTTTGTGAGTTTTACGAGATAGTATGTATAACATTGGCAAAGAAATATAAGACAAAAAATGTAAGACAAACTGCTAGTCATGATCATTTTATGTGTTGAGTATGCTAATACCCCCTTGTGTTACCTTAGTGGGCAAAATACATTCGCTAAAACCACAGAAGACTTTCTTTCTTAAAGTTAAGACTATTAAACATGAATGAAAAGAAAAGGGAAAAGCTAGTCCTGAATGTATTGGCTAACATCAAGGGCTTGGAAATACTTTTGCAAGTGGTGAAATTTTCAGCAAAGATTCTGGGGTGCACACTGCAGGAACTACTTTTTATAGTTCAATTCACATTCCAATGTGATTGTCTCTTCCTAATGCAAATTTTAGTGGAATTATCTCTTAGTCTCAACATGTTGTAGATGATTCTTTACAAAGTGTGCACCTGCAGAACAATTATTTGCTTCCTCATAATAATATGATGAAAAGTTATTTTATATATAGCAAAAAAAGAGAAAGTATGGAATAATCACCACATTTGATAGATTCCACCAGACAGAAGGAAACTCCAGTCTTCTGAATTTCAGGTCATAGCTCTTTATTCCTTTCCCCTACTTGGCACTTTTTATGTTGCAGAAATAAAAATACTTCTAATGAAATATTTATTATTATGCAGTGGGTTGACCTTTGATGGCTGCCAGGTGCCCAGCAAGCCACTCAAGCAATCCCCTTGTGGGTTGAGAGAAGCATAAGAAGATCACTTACTAATTACTGTCATGGAAAAACAGACTTGTCTTGGAGAAGACTTGATTAAACACTTGAACAGGCTGCCCACAGATGTGGCAGATGACTCATCCCTGGAAATGTACACAGAAATATGTGGACATGTCCAGCTGCTCCAGTGTGGGTTCCTCTTTCCATGGCGCCACAGGTCTTGCCAGGCTCTTGCTCCAGTGTGGGCCTCCCATGGGGTCACAGCCTCTTTCAAGCATCCTCCTGCTTAGTTGTGGTGTCCTCCATGGGCTGCAGGTGGGTATCTGCTCCACTGTGAATCTCCATGGGCTGCAGGGGCACAGCCTGCTCTGCAGCACACCACGGTCTGCAGCACTGTTTGCAGGGGAATTTCTACTCCACCAAGTGGAGCACCTCCTCCCCTCCTTCATTTGCCTCTGTGTCTGCAGGGCTGCTTCTCTCACATGTTCTCACTGCTCTCTCCCATCTGCTGTTGTGCAGCATTTTTTACCCTTTTTAAAATATCACAAAGGCACTGCCAATGTCACCAAATAGCTCAGCTTTGGCCAGCAGCAAATCTGCACTGGAGCTGGAGATGGCTAGGACAGTCTATCCCACACCACATGAAGGCAGTTGCATATATCTTCTTACAGAAGCCACCACTGGAACTCACCGCCACATAAACATGGAGCAGCTAATCTGATGGCACATTGTGACACTCATCAGTTGGAAGGAAACAGCTTTTGTCATTTTAGACAAGCTCCACAAAATTAATGAAAGGAACATAAGGTTATGGTAAATTCACCAGCAGCCCTCTTAGACCCTTGGCTTGTTGTGACTCATTCTTTTGTGACTATATAATTAGCTTGGAATGGTGTGTAAAAATCTACTGCTTTGCTAATCAAACTGATCTAATATATTGCCTAGCAGTATAACTACCCTTTAAAGAAATAAGGGGAAGGGGGAGCCGGGGTCGGGAGGAACAAACAAAAGATTTTTTTCTGAAATGCTTTCAAAGTAATTGGTTTTGTCTGCATGTGCGCCAAGGAGAGTACAAAAAGATGTGAACTTGGATTTGAGAGCTCCTGTACATAACAACCAATGACAAATAATAAACACATTTCTTTGTTCCAGCCACAGTGTTTTTTCAGAGGAAATTTTGGTAAAGCATCTATTTCAATGAACTTGCAATTAGAAACGTATGCCAAATGCATTTCCTATGCAGTCATAGTTAGGTGTACTGTATCTAATACTCCTCCGGCTTTTATACGCTCACAAACTAATTTTCTAGAAGCTGTGATCGATGCTTCATTCAACACACAGATTGAACTGTGCTTTGGGTAGAATAATTTGTCACAAAGGTGGCAAGAAGATATAGAATGAAGCAGGGATTATAAGAAAAGCCATAGTCTTACACATTAGTAAGTTAAGTGCTGCCCTGGAAAATTGCATGGTTTTCTATAAATCTGCCACTGAGCTACAATATGCTATTGGAAAAAAAAAAAAACCAACAAAACAAAACAAAAACCACCTAAAATTAAACTTCCCATGGATGATTGACAATTGTATACTTCTGTACTGCTGAAAATTCTGAACCTGATCCCCTAAAATGTTGATGCACTGAGAAGAAAAATGCTTTAAACTATTAATTTGCAAAACCAGATTTCAGATTATTTAAATTCACCCAACCTAATGTATACTTTTGATTTTTATCTGGTTTTGTCATTTCTGAAAATGGTGATGTAATACCAAATACTTTGAAATTTTGAAAATAAAGTCAGCAGTCCATGAAGTATGTCAGTAGAATTCAACATCTCCCAATTTCTTGTGGGAAATTCATGCATAATCTCAGACTCAGCATCTCCATACTAGAGAGCTGTGTGCTTATCCTGTTGAAGCACTTGCTTCCTTAGACAGAGAAGCAGAGACCTCATTACATCACCTGACAGCAATAACTCCAGTGTGAAGTACTTGTGTCATTGAAAAAAAATATTTGTTTTCTTTTGGCAAGAAGGTGGCTGTAATCCTATTCTGCTGATTGGGGCACCCACTAGAATTTTATTTACACCTTCACCCCCTGGTTATTGACACAAAACTATAAGCTTATATCACTCTCATCTGAGATTTCTGATTTGTGACTTTACAATGTTAGCACCAAGCAACAGTAGTGACTAAGGTGATTTGTGCTTGCTGCTGTTAAATAGAGGCTTGCTACTGTAAAGTGTTTAGAGCCAGACTTTTACAAATACCCTGATATCTATTACTCATCTTAACATTTGAAATCCTTTGGTAATTGAGTATATGAAAGGGTAGAAAACTGCACAGATAAAGGTGGAAGTACATGTCTAAATTTTATAGAAGGCTTCACAAGAGCTAGCACAGAACAGAAAAGCATGTTTTTTTTTAAATTTCAGTAATACAAGACTACTAGTCTTTTACTGTCAGAATTTTTCTATGTGAGTATATAAATTGATTTTCTGCAACCTGGTTGGTTTTCTTTTATTCTATTGTTACTAAGACTTTGTACAAATGCTGAAGCACTAAGAAAAATTTAGGTTTTGTTGGATGGGTAAAAACCATCTACTGGGACATGCCAAGATCTTCAGACCACTTGGAAGAGCTAAATAAAAAGAGCTGACATTGGAGATGGTGACAACACTTATAGGAGAGACTGAGTATTAAAAAAAAAAAAGCAAAATTTTGTCAGTGGTGAAATCTGTAGACATTAACACCTCTGGCATTTTATGTTCCAAATACCTGCAAAAACAATATATTGATTTGGTGGTTTATTACTGCTGCTTATCTTTATGGAATGACATTAAATCTCATTAAAGGCAAAATAAAATCAAAGTAATCTGTTTAAACTGTGGGCCACTAAGGTCAAATTGGAAAGAAAAATAAGCCCTTGAAGGCCATGATGACAGATACAAATTCTGCACCAGGCATTTTACCATAAATATGTTGTTAAAGTAAGCAAACTCTTTCCCAAGCTGTTCAGTTGGAAAATTATGTTTCTGGGTCCAGTGAGATAGAGGTATGCTTCTCATTCAACCATTTCAGTGGAGAAAACAGACAGTGCATCCGTATTCAGCCCTTGAGATACTGATTTCTGCACATACTGAGCAAAAATATAACTTCTATCTCCATATTTGTTCCAGTTCTTTTGACAGGTAAATACAACGTCCACTGTAATAAATCGCTTTGCCTTTGAATTTATACTTCACAATTGCGCTAATGATATGTTTCAAGATAAGTCCACCTGACATGAAAACTTTCAATCTTATGTTTAATTTCAGCATAAAGCAGGAAAGGCCAATACTGACTCTAATATAAGGCTCTGTTTCTTCATTACAAAGAAGACTAAACCAAAGAAACTTGGAACTTCTGTGTTAAAGTATTAACTGTTTTACTTACTTGAAGGAAGGAACTCAACTGACCTTCAGTGCCTTAGGTAATGAAATAAAAAGTTTGTGGTCCAAACTAGGACAGCATCAGAAATCAAGGTGGACTTGATACACAGTAAAGTGATCAATGAGATGATCTTTAATGAGTGTGCTGTATTTTACCTTAGATGGAAGGTGAAAACCAAAGCAGAAATGCAGACATAACAGCAATGGTATAATGAATAACAACAGAAAGTCATTCTTTCCTAGTCTATACCTGTTAATTAAAACTCTAGCCTAAGAACTACACCAAGTCTGGGACATATACTCAAAAGAAGATCTAGAGGAGCTTAGAAAAGTTTAAATGAACAGCAACAATGTAAGAGATTTTGGGAACAGAATGAGGGAAATTATTGAGTTTGTTGGCATTTTTTTGATGGTTACTTCACAATCTGTCTAGAAATATGATTTCACAAAAAAAAAAAAAATAGTTAATAGAAAAATTTATTAATTCTGCTTGATATCTCTACTGATATGTCCAACAGGACTAAACAAATTTCACAAGAAGTAATTTTATAGGAAAGATTTCACCAGATTATAACTAAGTATTAAGATAAGAACAAATAATAAAAAAGTTGCAGAATTTCCTCTACTGCAGATTTTTCTGGACAGATTTGCATAGATAAGTCATCCTGCCTCAAACTATTGATAAAGAGTAAATAATCACTCTCTAATGATAAAATTATCTAGCCTTATTGTTAAAATTTATTTCTTCAATTTGGACTTTGTTCTTTGGAAGCATTGTTTAGAAGCATCAGTTTACTATATCTTGTCCATGTGCAAGATAAATAATTGAAGTTACACTCATGCAGGTAACAAAAATTAAGATGGTTAAGCACTAACTCATTTCCTTTAATTATGCCATAATATTAATGGAACTTATATTTTTTAGATATGTGGTAATAATCTCATTTATTTTGAAATGAGTTCAGTAATTTTCGTTATCCACACTCTTCGTATCATGCAAGTACAAGTTATTTTTCCACAGTAATAATATCACAAATCTTCATTTTGGAGTTCCATCTACTTATATCTGTTATCAGTCCAGGAGCCATAAACTGTATGTGCGGAAGCCACAATATGCCTATAGGGGACTTGCTTGTCCCAGCTACTAGAATACACGAACTGCAAGATTCTGCAGTGATAAGGTGCACCTGTGTTGAACAACACATGCAGAAAGATTTCAAAAGCTTCTTCATCTAGATATCCAAGTCTACACTGATGTCCATAGCAAGTATATGAACCAATGTGAGATTATTTCAAATCACTATTTTTTTCAAGATGCAAAATATCCTCCCTACAGTCATGTCTGCAAAAAGATTTTATCAGAGAATAAGGCTGGTATCTCTAGAGCATAGACATCATAAGATGAACCCAACACTGGTGGTAAAAAAATGAGCCAAATTTGCTTTGTTTCCAGTATGTCTAAAGACAGCAATTTTAAGTGCTTAAGGAAGATTTAAGAGAATACACACAGCAAGCTAAAGACCTCAGTCAAACAATATTTCTAGGTTATTATTAGAAAGAATTAAGTGGAACTGCCCTGAAGGATGTAAAATAAGATTTTTAAATACTAACAGATGTAAGAGCTCTTTTGTGATGCATTCTCTGGCACATGTTAATTACCTTTATATAGTGTTCGGTTAAAAAAAATGGTAAAAAATATGCCAAAGCAGGGGATAATTATCCTGACATATTTAAATAAATCATTTTGCTAATAATGACTTTGCAATTAACACAGATATGGAAAAAAAGTTAGTCATAACTTAGTTGCAGCTCATTTTTTTAATTTCTCAAAACAAAACAGTTTTCAAATGTTATTTTAATTTCTCAGAAACTGACATAATGAAAACACACATTTGCAGCCTATTAGTCTAAGAATGAGAAAAAGTTGTAAAGCCTAATAATAACTCAGATGAGTCAATAACAGACAAAAAGGTGATGTGTGATATGCAAATTATAAGGCTGACTGGATTTAAGATAACCAGCACTCACAGATTTTTTTAAAAAGAATGTAGTAGCATCTTACAACAGAGATGTAGAAGTAATTTGTAACACAAAGTAAATTCCTACAAATGGAAAAGTAACACATGTAGTCTCTGCCCTACATAAGATATAACATGATAACTGTTCTGTATTTTTAAATGTAAGAAATAGAGATACTCCCATAATAAATTTCAGATTGCAGGAAGTGCACTGTACTACGTTATGAACACAGCATCAGAAAAGATAGCTCAGATTAGAAGGTAACTAACTTCCATTTATCTTCACACCTGTAATTAATTTCTTGTCAATCAAAGAGCAGTATCTAATACAGTGATGCCATCTGGGAGATATAGCAAATCACTACTCAATTTTCATTTTCTCCCCAAACCAGAGAAAATTCCAGGAGAGTTTTCTGAATTCTCACAATTCAGTAGCAAAAATGAAAATAAAAACTTGATGCATCAAGTGCCTGTGGGAGGTGTTCCTGCCCATGGCAGGGGAGTTGGAACTAGATGATCTTAAGGTCCTTTCCAACCCTAAC
>JAOEHX010063082.1:0-11424 GCA_025448015.1 Bolborhynchus lineola | reverse complement strand
GCTACAACAGAGCCTTTCCTCAGTCCCCAGCCCCTACACATCTGCCAGTCTCTCTGTGGTTGCCACAGTTGCAGAGCCATACCAGGGAAAGCTAGAAGGATTCAAGACTCTATTTCTGTAGGAAATTGGGCTGGATTATTTTCAAATAGTACTTTTATAATACTTTAGAACAGCCTGTATACTGCTAGTGATACTGGTATTTGCCTGGGTGTCTATCTCTGCTGTCTACTCAGACAAATGTTTGGATTCAGCCAGCTGTCCCTTTTGGCCAAGAGGCTCCCTACCTGCCAGGTCTCTGTCACAAAAATCCTGAAGCCACTTCTCCCCACTTAATTAGGTTACTCGTGCAATGTGCTTTGCTCCTAGGTGGTCTTCACATCCTTCCCCTGACTTTGCACATTTACAGTGTAAACTGTTGCTGGATGACAGCAGAGTCACCAACTGATGGCTGTTCAGCCATTCCTCCTTCTTCCCCTTGTCCCTCATTACGTCTTCTTCCACCTCTCAGCTGTCACCACCTTTCCCTGAGCTATGCCAGGGAGATGAGGAGAAAATTAACTGTGTCATTTTCATATAACATCTTTCTACCATCATAACCCTGGAAATGTTATCTCCGTACAATTGCAGTGAGTTTGCATGGGCGCAACTTCGTTTATTTAAACAGACCTACATCTGATTGACACATGCAAGTATGTGAGGAGAATCCTGGCCTACACCTTTGTCATTGTGAGTTATTTCAAATAATAAGAACATTATTTACTACTCCAGTTAAATAGGGATAAATATAAATAGACATAGATTGCTGTTATCAGCTCTCCCCAAGAATACAGAATTAGTGACCTCTGATCAGACAGTCTTAGCTTCTCTTGGGTTGATTTGGTGGAGGTTTTTGGGACAATATGGACAAAGTATTTTATTGAAGGAAAATATTTTGACTAGTTAAACTTTAAATTTGCTACAAAACTTCAGTTACAGGTTATTTCTCAAATTATAATGCAAAACTTTTTTTTTGCTAGAAAACTTTTTCAGATCTGATCTGTGGAATAGCAAAGCGTTTTTCCTGGTGCTTGCTGTGTTTCTGATGGGATCCATTCAATCCTGAAGGACTCTGAGACTATGGAGTTCATTTGCTCCTTTGTTGCATTCAAAATCCTGATAAAGGTAGAAAGAAACACATTATATGCAAAGCTTATTGCTAAGTGTAGATGAAAAGTTCACAGTCAAAACAAAGTATTACTATTAGTTGAGACCTAATTTAATGGAAAGGGAAATAAAAAAAGTGAATCCCTCTGTAGGAAAAGTCTCAATAACAACAATATAATTAAAGTTGTTATACTCAGGTTTCCTTGTGTCTGTATCCTTCTTTTAAATTGTGGCATCTTAGATAAAGTGGTTTTGGTTTCTGGTTTTACAGCATTCATTTACAGTGAATGGCTTTACAGCAGCCCCAGTCTTTTACCAGGAGGAGAATGGCTTTGGTACTGATTGCTTCTGTCTCCATTCTCTAGGGTCCACTTCCATAATTTTGTATACTTCCTGACCTTTTTTATTTCTGATTATGCTCAGAGGTTTCATCTCAAAAATTAGCATACAATCAATTATTTTTTTTTTTGTTTTTCCTGTTTTGTGCCAAGGAGAGCTCTTTGTAGGTACTCTGCATTAAGGACAGTTCCTCATATGTATTGCTGAACTCTCAATTTCAAACAAAAATACTTGAAATTTCCTATTTTACTGTCTCACCTGCCGTTCTTTCTCTTACCTCTATGTAGACTGCATTAGCTGACCTACTTATGCTTCTTTGGTCTTTGTATCTCAGTGACGAAAAATTGTATTTTGACAATAAAAAAATTAAGGTAAGAATGCCACACGGAAATGTCCTGACTTCTCCAACTGTGTTCACAAAGGTGGCTTAGTATATGAAAATATATAGAAATTGGCTAGTACCTTTCACAGAGAATTGCTGCTCAGTTCATATACTTAAAAATAAATCACAGTCTAAGTTTACTTGTAAAGCAATGATGCATAATTAATCACCCTTGAGTGATCAGTACCTTCCAGATTCGTATCAGCAATATGACAAAAGATATATAGTAGATACACACAAAATGTTAATAAACATTAAAATTTCTAAGCATTTTTCTTGCAGCTAATCTCCCTTTTAATCATACACGCACATGAAATGATGTGCAAGCATGTTCCCTCCCTTGTGTCTGTGCAGGGTTGCATGTGCACTCCTACTTTGTTTCTCCAGTTTACACACTACACACTTGCATCTTCTGCTGGATATGTGGGTACTCCTGGTCTGCACGTGCCCTTGCAGATTTCCACAGCCCACTGGGTCTCACGCTAGCTCAGAATACCTCACTAAGTCCCACAGGCACATCAAAGAATGGCTCTCCATGTGTGCTTCTCATCCCCACACCCCCAGTTCTGCACAGGTGTCTCTTGATGTCCCATAGGAAAGCTGTAGTGCTGCACAGCAACTTTTGGCAATGTCACACAAGGCTTTGACCACTGCTGTTTTCACGCCAAGGTTTCACCCACTGTTACAATTTTCTGTGCTTCATTTCTACTTCTTTGTTTCAATCATTTTGAAGTTCCCTGGTTACCCTTTAATTCAGCTGGTGGTCATCTTCCACTTTAAATGGCCAGCCCAGGGCAAATACCCTCCAGATAATTCACTGCATTTGATCCACAGTGTCTGCATTGACATGCTGATCTTTACATGTACTCCTATCTAGGCCACTCGCCAGTAGTAGCCATGCAGGATGCTGCATCTTTCCATACTACAGAAAAAAAAATGAATTTGCTCTTAAATATCTTTCATGGTCCTCCAAAATAAATTTGCTACTGCTACTACAGTTCATACAAAAGTGTGCGAAATGCTGTAAACACAGAAGCAATAGCTTCATATCTCCAGCTTTCATACATTATTGATTAGAATCATGTTTATATATGACCTTCCAAATACACTGTCTTATGCCAAATACTATTACCAAATTTATCTTGTATAATTGTATTTATATTATTGCTAAATGCTCTATCTCATGTACATTTGGCTCTTAATTTTCTATAAAAAATGTGTTCAATTTTTTTCAAGGACCAAATATATATATATATAGTTGAGACAGTAAAAATTGAAAGTATGGAATATTGAAAAGAAGGAAACGTTATATACTAAAGCAAAACCATAAAAAATTAGAAGATAATCTGTTTTGAATTTCAGTATTTACTTAGTATTATGTAGTAGTTACAGAACTATCAGTGCTTTTTCTTTTATGTCTGCTTTTCTTGACTATTGATTAGTTGCCACATGCCCAGATAAAGCCAGAAACTTCTAGCAGCTGAACTGGGGCTCTGTGCAATGCATATGTTAGGAAAGTTTTTGCATATCAACATGTATTATTTTTTCTAGCATCTTTTAAAATGTATCCATAGCACTGATTCTGATACAATAAGGTTCTGTGAGATTTGTGTCAAGAGAAATTATAAATTTTACTGGCTCTGTGAATGGCTGTTGATTATACTGAACTAAATAAGACAATGATAAGACTACCAAGCAGATGTACATACACAGGAAAAAGTGATAGGTACAAAGTATTCCATTCCTTCTACAAAACTGGTTTGGTTTTTTTGGTTGCTTTTTTTTTTTTTTTTTAATGTCTCAGAAGTCCTCATCCCTTTGGATCAGAAAGAAAGATTTCAGAGAAGCTGCTATTGAGCTACTTATGTAAACTAACTTTTGAAAGAAGTCAGTGATAGATACACCACAGCCTCTCTGGGCACATTGCTCCAGGGCTTCACCACTCTCATGGTGAAAAACTACTTCCTTGTACCCAGATTCAAGTTCACATGCTGCAACCTGTGACCTGCACATTGTCCTTTCACCCTGCACCAAAAAAACTATGATGGACAAATCTTTCAAATAACTTTTTGTCTCAAAATTTTCTAGTCTGCTGTCAATACATAATGCTATCATTTCATGAGTTTTTGAATATGAAAGATGAGAAGAGCAGAATTATTGTCTTGGAGTATTTTTTGGGTGGGATATTATTTTGCATAATCCGTGCAAAGTATCTTCTTAATGAAGCAGCCTGAACTGGGAATAAGGGCCTGCACTTTATTGTTTAAATCCCTGTTTGTTGGTGTGTTTTTTTTCTGTGATATCATGAAAATATTGATATTTTTTAGAATTATCTGTCCAAACCTACTCAGATTGTCAGAAATTGGCCATGAGGATGTGTGTGCAAAAATTCTGACAACATGATTAAATACTATATTGAGATTCTCTGAGTCTTTCATTATTTTGGCCATATGTGATGCTGGCGTAAATGGGAGCATAGAATTTCAAAATAGATTTTTCTCTTTGCATCAGGAGAGAACACAAAATTTCACTTTTTAATGGGAAAAATTTGCGTGGCTTTGAAGGATAATGAAAAAGAATTCTAAATACTTTCAGCATTCATTTTAATATGAAGTGTCTTCTCTCTAGAAAAACTTTGAACCAAAGCCTCAAATTTTGTATTTTTTTTTTCTCAGTAGTTGATTTTTAATCAAGTCTGGTTTAGATTTAGAAGATTTATTGGCTTTGCTCAGTTTAGAAATAATTAAATCATATCCTTCTATTATTACCTCTGTGTTGAAAATGTTCCCTTCTGCCTCCATTAGGCTTGTACCCAATTGCTCACATCTTTCCTCACTGGCAGTGATTGTTTCATGCAGAGAGTCCAGCTGTTAGGCCATAATATCATTGTCCCATTCTATCATATTCAATGAGTTCTGGAAAGTTAAATCACTTCTGAAGCCTACCTTGAGGAGATATCTAAAGATAACTTTGCATATATAGGACAAGATGCTTTTACTGGTAAGAGTGCCTTTGCTCTGATTTTCAGAAATTTCAAAAGCTAGTTTCACAGATACCCTACATGGGAAAATGCAGCTAACCATATCTCTTATTTTGGTTTGTGAAAACACTAATTTTGTATTGCAATCATGGAAACTGATACTTTTACATATTTTATTTGCAAAAAAAAAATATTGTCTCTTTTACTACAGAAGGCTAATCTTTCAGAGTTTCCTGAGGCCAGTCAGTCACATTGCAGTTTACTTAATTTGACTGGAGCCAAAATCAGCAATGATGACTGATTTTATATAGTTTTGACCCCAAACTTGACATGCTTTGAATTTTTTTTATTTGACCTGCTTTGAAATTAAAAAATGATATAATTTATTAAAATTTAATATTGTTATTTTTTTCTTCCTAAAATAATTACTTTGGTGCTAACATTGTGAGTGGAAAGTTAAAACTAATTGGATGGACAAATTCTAATCTTGGTAAAAGTGATTCTTAAAAGTATTGAGTGTAAAATATTTTGAAAGGTTTTATATTTTAAGACATGACACACAAGTTATTGTTATTACCATTATTATTAAATAAGTTTAAGCAGCACTAGATTTTAAGTTTAATGGTGTGTTCTAATTTTACAAAAAGTGTCATATCTTAACCTTTATAGAACTTGGAGATGACATATTGCTCACTTAATATTCTTCACTCACACTGTTGAAGACCTAAGGCAGCTTGTCATCTGAGGTGTATTAACCAGCATGACAGAGACTATAGGGATATTTTGACACATGTCAAGGCAGGGCAATAGCTGTATTACCCAGGCAGCATAAGGAGATGATTATGAAATTCTACTATATGCAAATCTGTCACCATCTGGAATAGAATCTGATTTTTTACAGAAAAGTTGGGGATTTTATTTTTGTAAGTACAAATGACTTGTAAAATGGTATCACCTATAACTCAGCCTACACATACCTATACTTTAAGTATAGAATTTGAGAGTAAAGAATTTGATGACTTGCACCAATGGAATTATTGTTCAGAGAAAGACAATCCTAGTTGGAAGATATTCTGGAATTTACTGTGAGGAATGAGCATACTGAACTCCTATGCCTCAAATACTTGAATACTGTGTTCAGTTTGGGACCCCTTACTACAAGAATGACATCGAGGTGCTGGAGCATGTACAAAGAAGGGCTACAAAGATGGCGAAGGGCCTAGAGCACAAATCTTATGAATGAGGACTGGCTGAGGGATCTGGGTTTGTTAAGTCTGGAGAAAAGGAGGCTCAGGGGAGATTTTATCACCCTCTACAACAGGAGGTTATAGTGAGGTGTTGGTCTCTTCTCCCAAGTAACAAGCGATAGGACAAGAAGAAATGGACTCAAGTTTTACCAGAGGAGGTTTAGATTGAATATTAGGAAAACTTTTTTCACTAAAAGGGCTATCAAACATTGGAACAAGCTGTCCAGGGACATGGTTAATTCACCACCCTGGAGGTATTTAAAAGATGTGCAGATGTGGTACTTCAGGACATGGTTTACTGGTGAACTTGGCAGTGTTAGGTTAATGGTAGGACTCCCTATCTTAAAGGTCTTTCCAATGTAAATGATTCTGTGCTTCTGTGATATTTTGATGGAATTGCGTATGCATAACATTTGTAGCCCAGTTTGAAGCAAATGAAAATATCCCCAAAATGCCATACTGGCAGCTGCTCACTTATTTAGGTGATAAATGGTAACTGACTATTCTAATGTGTTTACTTGCAACAGGACAAATTCACCATGTTCCTACATGCAAACTAAAGAATGCCAAGCTAGACACAGGCTCAAAAGCTACTGTTGAGTCTAGAGGGCTGTTGCATGCTCAGCAAGATGTGGAGCTCTGTCTTGCCATGTCTCAACACGATGGAGGGCATGGTCTAACAAGGGACCACACCAGACAGTCTTCCTTTGCAGAGTTCAGGCATCCCATTGGGCAGCTGTATGGACACAAGTAAAGCCATAGTACAGCTGGCTTCAGAGACAGAAAAATCTCCTTGTCCTGTTACATTTAATAATAACTGCTGTTTCTGTACAGCAAAACTGTCTTGTGCCATGGCTGGTGTGAATGCAGGGGGGACAGTAAGACAACATAGCCCCGTATAGCCTGCTTCTTGCTGTGTACGTGCCCTATATTCTGCATGTAAATATATTCACCCATGCTGCAACCTTCCTGATGTCTTAGAAATATCTTAGAACACCATCAAACACTGAGGCACAAAGGCAGGCATAAAAAGAGTAGATGGTGAGGTAGCACTGAGTCATTTGTATTAGAGATGGGTCACTTTGCTGGGAAAATGAAGAGAGAAGGGGGTAAGTGCTTGTGCAAAGGAGTGTCCTTTGCACTCTGTAGGTCAGGTCACTGACACAGCATATGCAACTCTAAGGATACATGGATGTTGTGATAGGCCTTTTCACAGTAAGGGTCTGAGTTCTCCCAGATGCTGTCTAACAGATACAAACATGATTGTATGAGCTCTAGTTATGACCTTGCCCATCATATCCCTGTTAAATGTCTTTTCAGAAGACTAAAGGGAGAAATGAGGTGTTCAGTCCTTAACATTTCTGTATATTTTCATATCAAGGGAATTTGTATTGAAAATTGCAATTTTCTGTATGTATACTTCTTTTTCCCATGCAGGTATTAATTAAACAGACAAAGAAAGGAGAAAGAGTTGACTGCAATGTATATTTCTTTACCATATGATACAGCAGAAAGACAACAGCTGAGTACGTTATGCTGAGCATCCACTGCTACATACTGCTTAGTTTCCACAAAATTTTAATTTCCATATGTTTCCTATGGTGTCCTTATAACAATTCCTTGGAGAAAAGACCTCTTCTCCTGCATTATTACATTTGTACATGGTGATAATTACTGAAATGACAGAATGGAGTAGAGATGTATTACAGCATGGACAGGCTGGAGATTGTCTCTAAAATAATATCAAGTATGAGGTACGGAAGACAGATTTCTTGAGCCAGAAATAGTTGGACTTCTTATTTATGGCATTTTGCCTCTTGATTGTCACTTCAGATATTAAACTAAGGTAGCTGGTGATTTTTCTTTTCCTGGAGTGAAAAATCTCAATAATTTGTCCCTTTTTTCCTGAAAATATGTAAAATACAAATTACTAGAAAGTATTACTTTGCCCACATTACTAAATTGAACATCACATTATTTTGTTCCAGTAATTATGTTAGTGTAATTTTAGCAAACATAATCTTCTGCCAAATTGCTGTTCCCCATAGTGCTTTGAAAATCCTACTTATATGCAGAATGGAAGACAATTTACATTTAAGATTGTTGCCAGTAAGTCTATTCATTAGTAGAACTTTGGAATCATTTATTTATGGACAAACAGACTTGCACTTTCTCTTGGAAGTTATCACAGTAGCTAATACATAACATAGGTGCAAATCTGGCCCAAAATAAGTAACTGCATATACCAAATTAAAAAGATTTACAAGCAATAAACTAAGAAATTATTGAGCTACTCACAAGAATAGGTACTATTCAACTTGAATGAGTAGAAAAGTCTGGCCCCTTTAAGTGTCACCATAGGAGCAAAGAACTAAGATAACAATATAGATCAGTGAGCCATAGCCAGAATTATTAAAAGAAAATTGTTTTCTTAAATCATAGAATCATAGAATAGTAAGGGTTGGAAAGCACCTGCCATGGGCAGGGACACTTCCCACCATACCATGCCACCCAAGGCTCTGTCCAAAATGCTGAAAATAAATCTTAATAGCTATGTATGCCACTGAATTTAGCCATTTTCTGCAATAGAATAAATTGATAAATCTAGTCTACTTCACTGCCAGATGTTACTGAAATTATTTCAGGATCTATAAGCCAGAGTAGTGTATGCATAATCACATGTTGTCACAAATTTGGCAGCTACTCTCATCTTTGCTTCATTGCATCGCATGGTTCCCATTTGTCATTTAGTGTCACAAACCCTCAAGCATGAGCAATTAGAGCACTTCAGCTAACATGCTGCTACAATGGTTTAAATGAAGAGCAGAAACTCACTTTCTAAGTGCATCCTTAGAGACAGACAAGTAAGATTACTCATAAATGCCTAACAGAGTTGATTAACAGGTGTGTTTCCAAGACTCATCTCCTCAAATTAGACACAAAAAATGCAAAAATGATCACATCTTTATCAATTAAGTTGATCTATCTATTAAAACTTTCTCTTGGAATGAATATAAACACATTAAAGGATAATTATTGTACATTTATTTCATTCTATGTTATATTTAACTTGTCATTAAAGTGTGACGTCTGATTAGTTTTGAACCCATTATTTACAGGACACTACACTGAAAGAAACTATCTGCAAATGAGTAGCTACACAGATTTTCTTTTTAAGGCACAATTTAAAATAAAATAAAAGAAATTATTTGAGTTGGTTTTAGTTTCTCTAGGTACTCTGTTAAAACAAAAGGCAAAGGTTTTAACGCTCTTTTTTAGAGTGTAGTTTTTGCCATGTTTGTATCCTGCTCTGCAGGGATGGCTGCAGAGCGCTGCAATAATACAGTATTTCAGCAGATGGTGAATTTTTTTTTTGCTTGGGTGTTTTTTTTTTTTTTTTTTTTACTACCAATCATGTTATTACTCCTACAAACTGTACATGAGGCTATGTTAAATTTATTATGATAATGACATGTGTTCTCCTTTCTTCTGTATCATTTTATTTCAGTCGTCCTTCTCCTTTACTGTTAGACTAAACTCATGAACAGTCATCATAAGCTTGCTCTTCTCCACTATTTTTTCCACTTGAAAGCACTTGTCAAAAATATGAATAGCTTACTTCTCATAATTAGAAGGAAGCTAGACTTACATGCCATTCACAGCATCCTTTACATAAAAACTACTCTAACTATTACCAGACTGGGTCGTTCAGCCACATTGAACATACTTATTGATTCACTGCTGTTTCTCCCACAGCTGTGTATTTCTGGTAATTTTGAAATATCTTGTACAGTGACACCTGTCTTTGTTCTAATTTCACTTCTATTAATCATAATTTTCAGTGGATGTTCTTCTAATTATTTACTGCTGTATACTTAAATGTTATATTCCTTATTTCTTTTTTATTCATTTGCATAACATCTATATTAATCCACTGCTTATAAGTACAGAATAATATACTATGCAAAAAAAAAATAAATAAAATTAGTTAAGACAATATGACTGTGTTCAAAACCTCATTTCTGTTTATATCAGCAGACAGATAAATTCTTGCATAACCCCATTAATGATGAAAATAGCAATTATGATTCTATATGACCTTTAAAAATCAGTGATGTTCATAATTACTTCTTTTACTTTTGCTGTTTGCTGTGCTGAAGAGAGTCTTATACCTACCTGAGCACTAACCTTTTTGCAGAAATCAGATGCTCTATAATTTTTCAGTGGCAAACTTTGCAAGGAAAATGTACATTAGGAAAAGAAGAATATATTTTAACTGAATTCTTATGTAGTACAATTATATGTATTTATATACACATATAGATATGTAGATACATTGTATGTGTATATTTTACTTCTGAGCTCAAACTGTTCTATAGATCAATAGAAAATGGGTAAGATATGTAAGCTGTAAGGAAAATTTACATTTTAGAGGAATAGAAGAGTATTTCAAGTTCTCATTCAAAATTTGGAGCTAAGATATTGTGGAATAGTATATAACATCTCTTTCATAACAAAGAACTGCAACGCTTTGAAGACAGCTAGAATATTTTAGTTCATTTCTCTTAAAGAAAAATTTTATGTTCCAAGTATTTTAATAATGCAATTACAATTTTGTATATACAAGAAATAACATCGATTTAAATAGGAAAATAATTTGTGGATCAACACGTAGAGGTAATGAATAGCCTCACTATGGGGAACTTTGGAGGCCACTTGCTCATCAAAGACTCATCAGCTCTAAGGGTTTGTCTAAGAGGGTGCAGATGAAGTATGGGATATGGAACAAAGCTAAGCAAAATAAAAATCATAAACTTTAATGTAATAAACAGCAAATAAAAATGTATTTTCTGAACTAAACAAACTTTTTCAGTAAACGACTCTAGGATTTCATCTGTTTATTTTCCTTGGGTATTAAGATCGCAAACATGCAAGTTCAAGGGTCATAGCTAGAGGGGACTAGCAGCTAAGAATCTGACAAGAATACCAAATGCTATGTAAAAATAATTCAATTTGCTCAGTTGCTGTGATGATCTGTAGTTCTTACCTATCCTATTTAAAGTGACACGTATTCCCTTTACTGGAGTACTCATCACGTATGGTGTGTGGCATCATGAAGGGCATATTTTAAGGGAATCTATGAACGTAGATTCTATGATTCCATGATGTAACTTTCCTTACAAATTAGTTTTGGGTAGCTGTCATGTATTTCTTTTATGAAAGACAGTATCTGAGAGTTTTCTCGTCACTTAAACAGCTGTCCTGGGTTCAGCAGTAGCAGTCATTTTTCTCCTTCTCAGTAGCTGGTGCAGCACTGTGTTTTTGACTTTCGG
>JAOEHX010063079.1:38538-63746 GCA_025448015.1 Bolborhynchus lineola | reverse complement strand
CTGACCCAAACTGACCAAAGAGGTATTCCATACCACAGCACGTCATGCCCAGGATGTAAAAACGGAGGGCAGAGACCTGGAAGGGTGGGGGTTTGGGTTTGCTGCTGAGTCAGGGTTGGTATCGGGCAGTGAGTGGCTGTATTCTCTTTCCTTGTATTTTCCTTGTCATTATTATTATTGGTGGCAGCAGCAGTGGTTTGTGTTATACCTCAGTTACTGAACTGTTCTTATCTCAACCCATGGGAGTTGCATTCTTTCGATTCTCCTCCCCATCCCTCTGGGACCGGGGGAAGAAAGAGGGGGAAGTGAGCGAACTATGTGGCTGACTGGGCTTAAGCCATGACAGGCGGGGTAACTAACTCTGTGTTTTGGTTTTATGGCACCACTGTAGATCAGTGATCTTAGTAGAAAAAGAGCAAAGAGACTAAGCAGGCCACAAATGCACTATGTTTGAGCTTTGTATCTCTGATTACTGTTTCAAACAAAGATAAAACTCCTTCCATTTCTTGCTAATACAGGTAATGAAATTCTATTCTGCTTTCTCTCATACCTGCTTTTTCATTCCTTATCTACCATATCTGTGCATCTGTGTCTCTTCCTGTCAAATAGACATAAATCTGTCTTAAAGGAAGATAGTAAAAAGTATTTTTTTGATATATACGTTTGCTCTCAAATGGCACCAAATTTCACAGACTGAATTAATAAAGTTATCAATTTTGATCAAGTTATCAATTTATCCACATTTCTTTTTGGACACAAATGATGCTTTGTTTTAAAGGGGTCTGTATTTCTATCTCAATAATTACAATGTACAACCCTAAATACAACATAGCTTATTGTTCTCACTGCTCACTGAAAATGTTGATGCTTCCAGAAGTATTTGTAATTTAGTACTTTCTTCTGTCCCATGCTAATTAATATCTGGCTATATATCAAGTGATTCTACCGTGTTAGGCGGTTATATGGAATTCTGTCCTTCAGTGCTAACTGAATTTACGTAGTATCACACTTTGGGATTAGTGAATGGTTTCTACTGAACACTAGGCTTTATACAGCATTCAGAAACACCAACACAAATTCCTGCTTCCTATGACATTAGCTTAACAAGGATTTAGGGAGTAACCATTTGCACTATATGCCTGATGTGTGCAACCTTTTCATCTAAGCAATTATTTCTGAGAACAGAATGTCCATTCATTACAGAAAGAATTGAGAAAAAGTCAATTTATACCACATATTTGGCCTATTACATGACACAACCATTAGCTGCTTGGTTTTAGAAGTGTTATGTATAAGCCAAAAAGTAGCGAAGTTTTTTGGTCAGCCCATGTAACCTATAGCAATTTTAGGTTTTCTGCAGTAACCTGAGGTTCACATTGTAAAGAAAGATGTTGTTAGAATTGGAATAAGTGCATAATAAGGTTTTCCTTACTTACAAACATGCTCGGGTAGGGCAACAACAACTCCAAATGAACAGTGCAATTAAGTGAGAACAAAACTCCTGTGTAACTGTCATGGTGAGAGTATTCATCACCTAGAGTTCTTGTGCCAACAACAGAACAGCACCTCTGGCTAAGAGGCTTCATATGGGTAGGACAATGAAGCTGAAACTGAACTGATAGGCACTGAAAGGAGTTAAATAGTTCAGAAAACATACCCATGAGAACAAAGTTACAAAGGGAAAAGAAAAAGAACACCAAGTACAGCTTTTCAAAATACATTTAAACTTGCAGAAATAATCCTTTGGGAGGATCCAATATGATATTAAACTTTTGCAGGTAAACTTAGGTAATTTTCCACACAGAAGTAAACAATGTTCATGTTACAATTTAATAGTCAAATATAGCAATAGTTATAGTCTTCAATAACAAGCTATGAAGTACTGTGTTGATACTTTTCTCCTTTGCTGATCAAAGTTAAAAATGTTCATTGAAAGAGTGTTTTGGAGATCAAAAGATCCATCTTAGCCACAGTTAGAAACAGTTTGCCTTGTATAGTTCCTGTAACTACAAAAATATCCTGGTATGATAAATCCACTGATTATAGAATAGAAAGTGTATTGGGTTTACAGCTCAAAGTTCATTATTCTATGTAATGTTCCTATGTTGAGTACAATCAGGGCAACACCTAATAAGTTATAATTAATAGCTTCACTTAGGTAAAGAAAACAAACCATTAGTGAGGCAGATCTATTTTATCTGATTTTGCCAATTACTATATTACATTGTTCCAATCCAGAAGAACATTAATGGAAAATATGAATGGCTGGGCACGCTTTTCAAGAAAAAATCTTAACAGAAACAGCTCCCAAAATTGGTTATGGGAGTACTAACTGTTGAAATGAGATTAGCTGCTGTGCCCAAAATAAAAGTACATCTCTGCTAAGTTTCATAGAGTAGAATAAACATTCCAAAAAGTTCTAATTACCTTAATGCTGAACTTTCATTTAACCATATTTCTGATTCTGATATATCTGCCTTCAAACCCCAGTCCTCTGAATTCTGTCTGTATACAGACAACAAAGAAATCATGCTGCAAGAACCTGCTGGAAGTAAATAAAACAAATTCTTTAGTCCCTTACTTCAAAACACATTCCTCAGACTTGTTATAATTGTTTTCTGAACTCTTCCCACCTTGTTAACATCTGTGCTAAAAAGAGTGGATGCCAGAATTGGACATAGAGAGGTTTGCTTAATGCTTTATTCAGCAGTAAGCATGCTGTTCTTTCCTTGATGCTTTTTGGCACATGCATCCATTTTCAAGGCTACATCCAAGTCCATAGTGAGGGTGGGTGGCCTGGGGCTAACTGGAGGAAAAAGTTGAATCCTCCAACCCCCCTATTCTCATTTCTCTTTGCTTGAGCATCTTGAGACTAGCACAAGCTGTTCTCCCAGAGTCAAGAAAGGAGGGAGAGGGAGACAGAAAAGTGAGGCTGGATGAACAGAAGTACATGCTTGGGCTCAGTAGTTAGGCTAAAAACACCTGGGAGTTGCTTTTCTGACTTCAGCTGTTGGTGAATTACTCCATGCTACTCTTGTGAGACTGGAAAAAACTTGTGCACTGAGATTACAATTTTCTCTCTCATGCTGTTCTGCTGCTGTAGATAAGTGCTAGCTTTACCTGTAAGTACTCTGGCTGGTTTTGTCCCTACAGTATTTTAACAGCCAATTGAATAAATTCTTTATTAAAGATTAGAATAAAGGATAAAAATATAACTTTAGAGGTATAACCTAGCTGTATATTTTAAAAGGCATAAGGTGTTTAAGGGTAAAGAATAGCTGAGGACTAAGAAAAATATGACTCAGAAAGTACCCAGACTGAGTACACAATACAAGTTAATGGTTAGTTTGAGCTGGGAGGGACACAAAGAAATGGAGATCCCAAGACCAACACCAAAACTGGGGTTGTTTTTCATATATTTACTACTCACCTGGAAAGCAAGCATGCAATAGCAGAGAGATCCTAATTGGGAAATTATACATGATTGTGTAAAAAAAGCCACAACTTTAAAACCAAAACCAACCAAACAAACCAAAACCCTAAAGGAAGGAACTTGACAAGATGGCAGCTGAAATTTGATGTAGATAAGTGTGAGGTAACGTGTATTGAAAGGAATAATTTGCATTATTTATATACAGAGATGGTTTGCAAAATCACTCAAGAAAAAGATCTAGGCGTTACTGTGGACAGCTTAATGGAAACTTCTACTCAGTGTGCAGTAGTGGTCAAAAAAGCAAACAAAATGTCAGGCTATATTAAAGACAGATTGGAGAGTAACACTAGAAATAACAAGAAGATTATCAAATACATCAATAAAGTGTTCTTAATTTTAAGATTAGATTATTTAGCTTTCATTATCTGAAAAGAAATGAGTATCACCTGGAAAAGGGAATTAAAAGGGATTTGGGGCACTTCTATAAAGTGAAGGATTTTTAAAGGCTGTCAGAATCGTGATGACCTTCAAAGTCAAAATATTTTCCCTAAACAAATTCTCTGCTCATCAGTTTGTAAACAAGGATAGCAGGAGCCACTGACCTTGGCTATCTCTACTGAGATGAATGGATGAAAAGTGGCATACAGACTGTGGATGAACTGCTTTTGAGCACAAAGCCTGAATGTCACTTCCCTGCTGCTCCAGAGGAAAAGGGAAAGGGTCAGTTCCTCACCAAACCTCTCCTCTGCTCTCCCTGAAGCACAGTCTGCAGGGCCTAATCCAGCACCACATCTTATACAGCTTAAGCTCAGCTGATGCCTATACCAAGCACATTTTATTCATTCTGTACCTATTCCTCAAATCTAGTTTAGCACCCTAACTTGAGGTCTTTCCTCCTTTAATCTTTTCCTTCCCCTTGTGTCCTGCACTTACATATCTGAACTACCCTCTGGTGCTTCCACAGCCTCACACCAGTTGCCCCACTGCTCCCAACATGGCCTTTTAACCCACTTTCCCCTCACAGCAGTCACAGCTCAGTAGCTTATTTCCTTCAGTGTCTGCTGTCAGAATTATCAGCACTGTCAGATATGCATTAATTTGCCTCCCCTGCAGTACCTGCACAGCAGCCCACTTCCCCATGTTCTGCAGACAACCAAGAAGTGCATGATGCTGTTGACATTATCAATTACTATCCATGAGAAAATGCTTCTCTCCCTCCCCCACCTTAGAGCTATAGCATGCCTCAGTGCATATACTGCTTAGATATTAATTAAGGCAGAAGGTTTCTCTCCTAATCATTCGACATGCTAGATTTCGAGCTGTCCTGTGGATTATGGACAATGATATACACCAACCTCTGTGGTTCCTAGGGTAAAGTGCTTGCTAAAAATAGATGCCAGATTTGTAAATGTAACTTTGTTTAGTCTGAGGGTAAGTGAGGAAAAAGGAAAACTCATTTGCTCAGCAGTGGGAGGGTGTGGAGTGTTGTTTTCTTCTGAGGAGTTTTTTATTACTAAACTCTTGAGATGTCAGAGCCTAGAGATGTCACAAGGTCCTTTTGCTGTTCTGGGATGTGAAACCAGAAGGGGAAAATATGAACTGATGCAGTTTTATATAACTTACAAATGTGTTTAGCATTTTCTGTGACAGTGAAGGCACAAAATTTAACTGTTTCCTTTGTGAACTTTATTTTGTTTGTCTGGAGGTTTGCTGTGTTCCAGCAGAACCGGCAGCAGCCTTGTCCAGAGCAGGACATTTTCCCATATAAGCAAATAAATTCTAATTACAATAAAAACGGGAGGGGAAAAAAAAAAAAAAGAAAAGAAAATTTAAAGTTGTGCTGTAAAATGGCATTATTACCTCTCTAACAGGAAGCATATGGAATAGTATCGTGCACATAGGTCTGAGAGCCAGGAATAAATCAATGCTAGTCTAGACATGCTGATTCCAGCTGTGGTCCTGAAACAAGCTGTTAGGGCTAGAATTTGATTAAGTCTAATACCCATTCCATCTGGAGATGATGATGAATGAAGGCAGAATAGCACTATCCCCTCAGAGTTGTGCTAGAAGTACTTAGATGATTGCTAGGACATAAGCAGGGGAGCAAGGGTCACCCATTGTAATTCCCTCTAACAGTGGCTGGATACACAGCCAGTACAGAAAATCAGGGTGGCACATCCTATGGAATAGTGACTTATCACATCCCCCCATTCTCTCCAGGACAGAAAAAGGAGGAGAGGAAATGTCTTTACTCATTCCAGTTTTCCACTTCTTAGGATGGCCCTCTGGATTTTACTTGTGATTTTTTCCTCTGCTATGGCTATAACACTTTGTTAACTAATATTTATAAGAACCCAGGAAGATGGAAGGCCTGCATATTATTTATTTAGGGTAATTACCTCACAAAAAGATATAAATAAATGTTGACTAGTGATGTAATTACAGACAGCAAAGAACCAGCAGTCTTACAAACCCTCACCAAAATAACTCCTCTCTCCTTCTGCCTCCACTCCTGAAAACAATGAATCAGTCTCAAGTGATCTAATATGAATAATATTTGCACCTCCTTTACTCTTATCATATTTTCACACAGCAAAAGCATCCTAGTTTGTGTCTGTTTGCTTTAGCTTGATTTCTGCCATCAGACAAAACTCTTCTTCCAACTACACAGACTTTATTCACCAAAGAAAAACCTCCCAGAGCCTTGCAGACCTTATGAAAGGCGTTTTCACTCACTTGGGTTAAATGAGCACTGTGTGTTTTCTTTCTCATTTTTTTTTTTTTTTTTTTTTTTGGGGGGAGGGAGCGAGGTGAAAAGTAATAAATGAATCATTTCAACTTTGGGCAAGAAGTTTAGGTGTTGTATTTATACCATGCAACTACATAAACACAGAACGAGCCTGTTAACCAATGAACTGCAGGAATGAGAAGCAATGAGATGATCTAAACCATTTTAACACATTTTCCATATATTAGCCCTTGGACTAGTTGTGTTGTGCTTTCTTACAACAGACACAAGTCAGTAAACGTCCAGAAGGAAAGTCTGAGGTTTTACATTTCTGTTTGCGGTACAGGAAAAGGGTTACGATCTCAGTGGTTGATTCAGTGAAATAACATCTCTTTTATACACATCTGCCTAGCAAGCAGGGCGGTAGTTGGAAATACCCAATCTAAAGCATTAAGGATTTGCTGGCAAATAGCAAGGCATTTTCTGCAGAGGAAAAGTTGTTATACTGAGTAGTCACTTTGAATGCTTAGGAGTTACAGTCAAATAGCCAAACACTGTGGAGTTACACTGCATTTATTATTTTGTCAAGTATTTAACACACTGGGATTTGACTCTGCCGCACAGTGCATAACCAAGAAGGCATGATAACAGTGGACTTTTAAGAAGAGACTTGGCAATGGTAAGTTATATTTTTATAGCAAATTATTTAGGTGTCATGCAGTTATATCTTTTTTTTTTTCATGTCAGCATGTATAATTTTCAACTGTTTTAAATTAAGAATTTAGGAGAATAAACAAATGAGAGGTAAACCAGAGGTGTTTCACAAATCATGTTTTTGTCTATTTACTGTCACTGTTTTCAAATGATATGAGAAATTTGAAGTAACAATCAGCATTATGACTTAACACAAAGATGCTTTGCATGGACATACCTTAATTTAGGACGCTTTCATTTAGCTGCATATTTGTCCTATTTCTCCTGACACATATAAAAGCCAGTAGAGTGGACCACAGTCTTTTGTGAGTTTGTAGCTTTCTTCAGTTTTGGAGGCCTCTCTAAACCTGCAACATTAGAACAGGCAGAAAAGAAACAAAATCACCAATGAAATGATTCTTCACTCAAAACAATTTTAAATCAACATAATCTCTCTGACTGGCAGTTAATCTTCATAAATAAGAGAAATGAATTAACTTCAAAACCAGATGAAAAGGAGAGGGGATATGGGCTTATTGCTATTCTTTTTAGGTTTTGTTAAGCCCATTTTTTTCCAGAATTGTTTATAACCTTTGTACTCACTTCAACTCTGCTGGGTAACTGCATGGTTTATTCTCTAAATATTTTATTTTTCTTTAAAGAAGCTATGCAGAAAAATACATTTCTCCATGAAAACTGGATAGGGGCAGTATCTAGTCCTCTGAGCACACATAGATATTTCCAAACTATTTTAAAATTAAAATTAATATGATTATCCAATACAATTTCAGAGCATAGTTCCAACCAAGACATCCAAATGCAATATTTACTTGAATCTCTGTATGAACTAGCCTATACAGGAAATCAGTAAATTGCTCCAGTCTCAGCCTCAAAGGAGATACGTATTTGTTTAGTCATATACTATAAATAACATCTGTAGACTCGAAGCCTTGCCAGCATTATTAATGCAGTGTTCCCTTAAATGTACCCTTTACTATGAGCCTCATTAGTAACTGATTCATATGGTATGAGCCTACAGGAAAAACATGCAGGCTAGTATAGCACACACATATTGATGTTGTATTATCCATACTGCCAGTGTAACCTCTGTTGGGGCATGAGTATGCTCTGATTTGGGCAGCCCCTTGGGAGACACAGGACACGGGCTCCTGGAGCACCTTTTGCTGCTCCTCTGCAGGGGGATTGCTGTCAGAGTGGAGATGAGGACAACACACTCCCCACTTCCCCCAGTGTACCAGCCTGTGGCTGTAAACTGCTGACATAAAGCTGGGGGGCTGCCAAATTGCTGCAATTTATGCTGGAGGACTGACCCAACAGATGATGGCCTCTTCATCACTTTTACGGCTCTTTGCTGTTGGAGAGTACTTGTGATGTGATCTGCTGCTGCTATTTACCTAATGCTGTTGTAATATCTGTGCTGTCTATATTACGGTATGACACACATTGTACACTGTAAAATAACTTGCATGCTTTATCATATGGAATAAACTTTGTATGCAATGGATTCTGCATAATACAAGATAGTTTGGGGTAAAATATCATTACTTGACATCAGCAAATTCTTATTCTTTTCCACAAGTAGCTGTTGACTGTTTATTGTCCCATGAAAAAAAAAAAAAAAAAAGCCAACAAACATTTAATTATCTTACACTTTTTATCAAGAGAAATCCCCATCCCACACATCCAAGAAAAAATGTGACAGCCACAACCAATTTTCATTGATGAGGACCAGGATTCAGAAGTGATGGAAAGTAAGCCTATCTACAGTCAAACCAGCAGGTCACTGTCAGAGCTGGAAGGAAATCCCCAGACTCAGTACAGTGTTCTGCCAAAAAAATGAGTTGTGGCTGACTGTAACTGCTTTATAGTGAGTGGTTTACATTAGATGTGGTTCAGTTATAGGTAACTTATGCCATCACCCAAGATTAACGCTAAGTTTAAACTGACTTTGTCAAAATCTGAACATTTTTCCTGTGCTCATTTTATAAACTTGAGTTCTTTGTTTTTAATTAAAAGACAAAATTTATAATAAGTTTAAAAGATACTGAAGAAAAAGGAAAGAAAAGGAAAAAGGAAATCCTGGGTTATGTTGGTGGTGTCATAGTTGTCTTAGAACATGATTTTGGACAACCACCTGGGATTTAAATTCCAAAAGAGACTGTTTCTTTTCAGAAATCCAAAAGAAGATAGTATCAATTCTTCTACAGAGATAAGTACATATTCTCTGGATCAAAAATGAGTATAAATAAGGAAAAGATGCTGGAAAATTTGACCTCCCTGTGCACATCTCCTCCCCAGTGCCAGTGGCTGCTCCCAGGACCAAGCCTGTGGTAGTACATGGCATTGTGAGATCCTCAGCATGCGCTTTTACACATTTACAGACATACCAGCTTTTTGTGCATATCCAGACAGCCTTTTCCAGATAGTCAATTCACAAGACAGCCATGTCTCTGGAGGCAATCTATCACATAATTGAATCATATAGCTGCTCATCCCCTCCTTCAGCTAAAAAATGAATATAGTACCTGTCATCTGAGTGATACCAATTTCACATGGATGAAAGCATTTGTCCTGGTTTCAATATGACAGTATCCCTTCCACTCCCTGATGCTATGGAGCTTAATTACTTACTATCTGGTAGCCCTGGACTACAGGCACTGTGGACCTAACAATTATTTTAGCCAATATTTAAATTGAGGTCATCATAAAAAACCCAAAGCAACCAAATATTAGGCCATAAAATAGAGTTCTTTAGTGCCTTCTTGGTCTCCCTTCCTGATCTTCAGAAGGAGTGCTGCAGAAGTGCCAAACAATAATAGTCAAGCTTTTTTTTGACAAATACAGAAATAAAGCAAATGAGTATCACACAGAACAATGTTTAAAAGAAATGGTTGCTAAACCGTGTAACAATCTGTCCGAGGGTGTAGCAAGTTTTCAAGATTAGCAGAATCATGCATTTACATTCAGATGTAGTGCTTATTTCAAAATATATGCTTCAGCTGGGGCCATCAGTACAGGAATTACAAGTTAATTTCGTCTTTGACAGGTCACTTAGACTAGCTAATTACAACTACTTCTGGACTTGAAACCTGCAATTCTGTAGGAAAAACAAACCCAAGATCAGAATCCTCAGCTGAGGTCTCTCAGTAAGTAGCTCCAAGCTATTTAACTTCAGGTACTGCTCAGAAGTTGCAAGCTGGTTTCAAAACATGGAGGAAAAGTCATTCCTGAAGACACTAGATCCCTGAAGACACTAGATCCTAGACTGTTTAGGATGCTACAGCTGACTCCAGCACCTATTCACACCTATGAAGGTGTCATCAGATCTCATGAAGCACCAAAAACATTTGCAGTTTGTGTCTTACCAGGGAGCTATTTATGTGACAGATTATACAGCTTCACTGATGAGAAATATGTAAAATAATCTAGTCACATCTTGCTGTCAACAATAATGTGCCAACACATACGTGCTGTGCATTACAACTAAAGTTAGTGCTTAAAAGCTACAGTATTGCAGAAATTAAGAGCAAGAGAGCTGCCATCAGAGCTTTGTACTGCTATCTTCAACACCACAAATAAAACTCATCCACTTGGCTTCATACCAGCTGTCACAGCCTTAGAGATAAAGTAAAGCAACATAAATGTGAAGTGTCCTCAAGACTTCTTTAATGCAGAGTTAAGCAACAGCATGTATTGAGTAGCTTTGCCTCTGCCAGGCACTAGGAATGACAAATACTCAGAATTAGCTACTGCTAAAGCCTTGCGAGTTGAAATGACAACTGTACTTACAACGTGGTAAAGTCATCTTATTCAGGCACAGATATCGAAATGAAGAGACTGCATAATTCATCAATCACTGGCAGCGCTATTTAAAAACAAGCAAGCAAACAAAACTACTCAACCAAACCCAAAAACTCCACAACAATCCTTAAAAAAAAAAAACAAAAAAACAAAACCAAACAAAACCAAAGCAAGCAAGACAGGACTATGCATGCTATCCATGAAATACTAAAGGACAACAGACCCCTGAATTCAGTAAGAACAAGATCAGGCTGCTGTAGAAAGTGGTGTCTGTACCAGAGTGTAAAATATGGAGCTAATTCTGCCACTGGTACTCAGATGGACTAAACTCATTCACCTTTTTAGTACCATCATTCATTCATATCTGGCTGTTCAAGGAGTAAAGAAGGCAGTAGCAATGAATATGACAGAGTCCAACACAGACTCACAATAAAATGTAAAACCAGACAGGTCTAAATGCGCATTTTATATTGAACTCATGAAAAATATAGAGAAAATTTTCATGATTTTTTTTTACACAGAGTAAGTTCATTTTTCTTTGCCCTTTGCTTTTTTTTCCTGATAAATCATAATTTTGGCTATTGATAATTCTCCTTTCATTCAACCTAAAGGGCCCCTTATGTCAGCGTACAGTTCAGGGGAACATAAATCAAAAGGAATGCAAAATCAGATGAAAAAGGAACAGTATGTGACTGGAAATGTGGAAAGAAGAGGTAAAGTCATAACTTTTTAAAATATTTGTTTTAAATTAGAATCACACCATACAGGGGAGCTCACATAATGTTTTTACTACTCCGGTGCACAGTTATAAACTGTATTGGTCAATGGCTTTTAAGAAAATTATAGACCTTTTCTTCAGTACCAAATATTTAGCAGCTTCATAGCTGACATGAATGTTCTGTCTTGTTTCTCTAAGCCCAACATCCCAACATAATCTCTTATATGTAGTCTATATACCCAGCACAGAAATAATAAAATAACAAACACAACCCACAGCACTGTTAAAAAGGTTCCATTCTTGTTGCACCTCATACACTGCACTATGGCTACAGTCAGTGCTCTTCACACTTATAGTGCTGTCATTTTTCAATCACATGCTGCTAACACAGTATTTATGTAGATGACATGGGCTACTTTTTCTTCAAACAAAGCATTGCATGTATACAGTAACATATTCTTCATAGAGTTCCAGGATGTGTTCTCAATATGAGGTAAACACACTTTTTGATGGATGTACACTCATTATTAGACCCTCTTCCATGGAACTATACTAACTATTTTACAGCTTATCTCTAAGGCACTGCAACAAGTAAGGACACCAGAATAAGGTTAGTAATCAGAGTGAGAGTGCATATCGTGCACCGCAGATGTTTGTGGAAAGACAAGGAACTCTTATGAACTCACAGGAAGGCAATTCACTGGAAAACAGTCTAGAATGCTGTAGAGTGGGATACCATTATGAAAGAGTCAGGTAATAAAGTTCACAAAAGGAAGTGGATTTTTAATAAAGGGATCTGAAGAAGGAGAAGGAGATCCAACCATATGAAAGCAGCATAAAGCTGAGAGAAAGGAGGGGCAGAAGAGGAAGAGATAAAAGCATGTAGAAGATAGAAGATGACATCAGTACAGAGATCAATGAGAGAAGGATTCAATAGAGACTTGAATATCAAGGATATTTTTCCTAGTTGTTGTACTAGGAACAAATCTTAGCGGCAATGAATTTAGAACAATTAAAAGAAAGTACATTTTTAGGTAACACATGAAACTCATTGCCTCAGGGTACTCTTGAAATCAAAATCTTAATGGGAGTCAGAAATGCGTAAATTACAGTTGCATTGCACACGATTCATTTCATCTTTAGAAGAAAAAAAAATAAAAAGTCTTTGTGCTTCCTGGCAAAAGTTAGGTACTAAGTGGTGAAAGGATTTAGAAAGTGATTTACCTAATTTGACATAATGCAATACTTACCCATTATGAGGCAGCTGTAGCTTCCTCTAAAACAAGGCTATCCAATCTTAATGTGAAAAGCTCCAACAATTTTGGAAGACATACAAAACCTCAGCGTGCCAGCCTACCATTACCAACAAGGTACTCAGAGGAAAATCTTCCTGAAAGCAAGCTCTCTTCTACCTCTTTTATTTTTTACAAGGTAATCCTTTTGAAGCAATTACTATTAGCAAGAAGGAGAAGGATACTGGATTAACTGTGTTCACAGAGTGACTCAGTGTGCCATGTTTCTATGTTTTGATGGACGGAAGGGCAGAGTGAAAGTTGCAAAATCCAAGGCAGTGAAGACTAATCCAGTACTGGCTTAGCAGGAACGAGGACTTGGAATGTCCTGTGTGACATAACTGTTGCCTGGAATATGGCAAAATGTGAAATTTGTGACTGAGTTTAAGCCAAAAGCAATTAATCAGCTTGCTGAGCAACATAAGGAAAGGACAAAAACTAGAACACTCCAAACTACTGGCTTGCTTTCCTATTAACACAAGTAATATTTAGAGCTGGGTGGAGATCAGCAGTGAGGCTAAGTGACATCATTACTTAAGTTTGCTTTGCCCAGTACTAATGTTCTGTTTAAATTTATATGCTCCTTTTTGGAAAAGGTTATCACCAGTAGCAACAGGCAAAATATTTAGTACTGAATAGCCTACATATTTGTCCAGTAGAATCCAAACCTTTGGATATGGAAAATAATTTGGGTAAAAGAAGGATCAGCTCCTGTATCTGTTATGGTTCCAGACACATCCTGGTTTTTGTCAGACAAAAAAGAGCAACTGTCATAAAGAATAAATTCAGTGGCTCCTCTATTTCCTTCTTCCACCTCCAACAGGCACTAACTCCAGACATCAGAAATGTTACTGCATTTTATGGTAACTAGTACCTTATCCCATGGCAGAAGTATCACTCTACCTGCAAACAGTACTGTTGGACTTCTGTTCTGAAGCAAGAGTTGCTGCCCCTTCTGCCTACTATTCCCTTTAAGTACAGATATTATTTCCATCAACTCATGTCTTTGGGGTGAAATCTCTGTCCTACTGAAATCAAAAGCAAAACAGCTAACTTCAAAGTGCCAATGATTTCTGCTATATTCTTCCACATATTAATTCTGCTTTAGGTTTTAAGTACTTCCTTTTATTTGTTTGAACTCCATTTTACTGCATTCTTTTTTTCCCATCCCTCACCTGAGAAGGCAGTAAAGAAACTCAGCTGATTTTCCTTATAGTACCTAATATCTCATAAACCTTTATCTATACAGCTCCTTTTTGTAAAGGAGAGTCCACATAATTTCAATCTTCTAATACAAAATTCCAACCTCTGATCAGTGTTCATTGCCCTTTTCCTGCTACAACACCTTAGAGCTAAGTAATGAAGACTGACAACAGTATCCAATATCAAAGCATACCATTAATGCAACATGACAGGCACAGCAGAGGTTCTCTCTCTTCGTTTCCTTATGGCTTCTAAACCCTTGCTTTTCTGTCCACCACTGGGCACTGAACAATTACTGTACAGAGAAGATGGAAAACACTGCAAAAGGTTAGAGTGAAACAACATGAAAAATCTGCCCCTCCCTGTGATATTTATGTTTCTGCTGCTAGCCCTGGCTGAAGTCCAGATTCTGAATGAACAGAACTCCCAGTGGCTTAGGCACTACAGTATTCAGCCCATAGTCCGGAAACGCAATAGCATGTGACAATGGGAAGAAATAAAAAAATAAAAATCTTTCCAACGCTTTTGAGCTTCCAGCTCAATCAGTTTGGATCAAAACTCAGGACTGTTGAGACTTTGTGTGAATGAGTGCTCTATTGCTAAACAAAACCACGTGTGTGCTACAGTGTAAGACAGTTAAGTGGTAAACAGTGTGCGGCTTTGCTTCCTCATTGATATTTCATTTGTACAGTACTAGCAGTATAAAACCTCATTTTATGTACAAGGCCACTGTTGTCTCTCTTCAAATACAGTGAAGAATTCTTTCCCAAAACACAGTCAGCTTCCTACTTCTCCTTTCCAGAAAGGCTACTTGGTAAGTGTTGTTCGCCACTCAGTGTCAAGTCTTGTTCCTTATACAAGCTTGAATTTAAAATAGTTGGGTAATGCTCCATGTTTATTGTTATCCAGTGATCCAGGCTAAAACACTATTCTTTACAACAGTTTTCCTTTGGGGAACTAATATACTGAGAACTTCTTTGTTGGGATGATAGTGGCAAATTCTCTTCTTTTTGTAAACACTTAAAATATAAATCAGCCACTGCTTTTTCAGCACACAGTGTTTCAGGGCTCCTGCAGACACTGTGCAGAGATTATTCTTCACTTTTTCTCACAGTACGTACATCATTCTCACGGGGCCTATGCTTGTATTCACAATCCATGTTTTATCTACGAGTCACAGGATCACTAAACATGAGACCATATCGGTGCAATATTTTAAACCCATTTTATAATTTCTATCTCACTTTTGTGAGTTTAGTGATAGTCCAACAGATCCAGAAACTTCAAGCCACAGAACACATAAGGCAGGAGGTATCTAAGCAGTTTCCTCTTGACCATTTCCATGACCAGACAGGGTCAGGTGCAAAATTCAGGTTTCTGTTTACATTTTCCTGAAAAGTATAGGGTTTCTAGTTTGTGAGGACATTCCAAAGGGGACCCACTATTTCAGTAAACTCTTTCAGACATAATTCTTTCTTTTATGGATCTTTTTTAATTCGAAGGTAATAATCTCACTAATTAGCTTATCACATAAATTCATTGACAGAAAGTAGGTTTCTGCAGCAAGATTTTGTCAGTGTGAGCAGAACTGAAGTTTGAAAGTTGGGGACTGACTAGGAACATGGCAGAAAGGTGACTGCCTGCCTCCACAATTGATGGTGGATGCAACTCAAGCAGTGTTTCATGGGGGGAGTTGCCCCAGCAGAAGAATAGACTGCAGACCATTTACTTTATAGTGAATGAAAGTTGTAATTGAGGCAATTTGGAATTTGTGAAACAGTTCTCATTTCCTGAATGATCTATGGAAAAAAAATCCCAATATTCTGAGTCCTTGATCAGGCTGGATCATAGAGCTGCAGTGTAGCATACAAAGGGGAGAACTGGTAGGTTTAAAGGCCCATGCCACTTCATGGTGAACAATAAAAGGGCTTGGCATTCAAAAGTGATTCCTGCTTTGTTTTGCTACTGGAGCAGAAGTGGTCTATGAAATTCTTACTAGCTTAAAATATCTGCTAAAAATTACGAGAAACATGCTTGCCATCTCAGCCTCCAGCAGGAAATCCTGCACTTGATTAGCACAGATTCTGGCTGCCCCCCTATCCTTCCCCCAAGTAGGTTTAACATGCCTGAACCCCATCAATCGTAGGACTAGTGAGCAACGGGTAAAAACAAAAGACACAACCTCCTTAAATGGTCTTGCCTTCTCTGAGTAGCTGGGACCATGCTGGAAACAGTTTCCCCAATACTGCATCCCATTGCTTTTGTTTATCTATCCTTGCTGACATTTTCTTCAATTAGGAAACAATAGCTCCGTTCCAATGTACTGAGCAGAATTACTGAAACCAGGTCACGTGGCACCACAAGAGTATGTTTTCAATTATTCACTCTGTCTTTTTTTGCCAGGCCTATGAAGAGGAACAGCCTTCTGCAGGAGTCAGGTTTGTCTGCCTCGCTGTTGTAAGTTCCTCCTTTTGAATTTTTATTTTAGGAATAGGTATTTTTTAAATCATATTTATTTATTTATTTTTTAACAGTAAATTTAACTCTCCAAGAATTTCTTACTCCTTATTAGAAAACTTTCAAATCTCTAGCTCTTCCTACTGCCTGGAAATCCTAGACATCTGAAATAGTTCAATGCTAATAGTACTGTTCAGTAATGAATCTGACAAAGATCATAAGATCTAGATTAAAGTGGGATGTAAGATATCTTTCTGTTCGCACTTGGTAATGTAAAACTCATCTAGTTCTTGCTAGTCAATACAAGTTCTATCTTTCCTACTGTCTGGTTAACAGCATTCAGTCTGGGAGCTACACCAAAGTATTTGCATCTTGTAAATGCTTGGTTCAACATCCAACCAAAAATTTAAACCAAATGGGCACAGATCAAATCATATATTTTGTTTGCAGAAGACAGACTGAGTTAAGGCTTCTTAGACTTAAAGCTGGAAAAATAAAGCTTGGGGGAAAAAAAAATAAAAAGAAACAGAGAAGGAACATTTGGTTTGCATTACAAACCACAGACAACTTCCATCAGGCATGCTGGAGGTATAAGAATGGCAAAAGAAAATGACAAGCAGTGAGTGCACTGGAGAAAAAGATGAATGTTTCGGAGAACTGACTTTGAAGTAATTGCCCATGCCATCGATACCTTGAATTAAATTTGGTGGAAGATGGAAATGAATCATAAAGCTTCTCTGACACTTGCAATATTGTTTTCTGTCTAAAATAACATTTCTGGATATTTTTATTGGAAAACTTATAGACTATGTTTTTGGTACCTCCTATATTTCTGCCACTTATGCAATCCTGAATCAGCAGCTCTGGAAAGGATGTTGCCTTAGTTAAGGCTTGGGCTGTGAACTAATACTTAAGAGCAAGAACAAGTATTTAACTGGAAGTCTTCAGGTCTACTGCGTTTATTTTCACCTCAGCCACTGTCTTGCTTTAAGATATCAGGTAAGTCATTCAGCATTAAACTTGGTCTTTGAGCTGATGGAGCTCTGTTGGGGGTGGGGAGGAGGAAATAGTTGATGCAGCGGGGCAAGAGAGACATTCTCTTTGCCCTGAGGAAGGTAAAGTTCCTCAAGGGCATTGCATGGGGGTGGGATGGCAGAATGCACTTAAAGCAATGTTTCCTTCACTGTTTCAACAGGTGCTTATCTGTGTTCCCTGCATCCCAGATACTTAGCATAGTCAAAGAGGCACCCCTTGGAGTATTTAGTACTGATGGCAGTGCTCCCTGTTTAAGCTCAGCAGCTTTAGGCAGAGCAAGAAAGAACTACTGCACCTCTCCATCCTTCATTCTGGCATGCTGGTCTCCAGAGAGCTGTATTTTGACCATTAAGCTATCAAGTCTTCTGCTTACCCATATGCTTAATAGCTGTTTCCTAATTCTTTCTTTTTTGTGGAAACAAGAGCAGTTAATGCTTGTACATCACTGAAATCCTTGACTGAAAAGTGCTTTTTCTTATAATTTACCCCTGCAGGCAAGTTTGTTTAGGTCTTAATGTGTAGCTTGGGCTCGTTTCTGACGTTCTTATTGTTAGCGTCTAACAGCAATCACCAGAATCACAGAAGAAGCACCAATCCTTATTGCAGATTTTCAAGTGATGTGTATTCCAGACACCTTTAGCAAGTACCTCTGTTTTTTTCCACGTAGGTTGCTGAGGATAGGTACTTGCAGAAGTTTCCCTCACCCTAACCATCCTATTGCTTTTTGAATTTCACATTCCGGACTAAGGGGCCAGATTGCATTTTTGCCTACCTTCAAACATACATGAAAAGCAACATCAAGCTCTACAAGATTAAGTTCCTAATTCACTGGGGACATTAACAGGGTTTTCCCAACACAAAAATTGTAATTAGGTACCTACATATAAAAGACAAAGCTGTAGGCTTACCAAAACACTTTAAAAGTATATGTATTTATTTTTTTTTAAGAAAGAAATTAAGAAAATCTCCAAACCCTGAAAGTCTTTACATATTAGTAGAGATAAGTGTCAGTTATATTTTAGCTAATCAATAAAAAAAAAAGCATACAAAGAATTGTAAACTCGTGATGATGAATTATACCACCAAGAACTACTTATTTCAGTTCTCAAAATTATAGTGCTAGTATAACTCATAGCAGTTTTTATTCTCTGTATTTCAAAATGAATTATTACATAGAGGCTCTGAAAAGTAGGTTTTCTCAACAGTGCAAGAGGAAAGAGAAATCTTAGAGAAATAAGATTCCACATCAACCACAAAGCCCATGTGTTAAAACTGAGCTCCATCTATATCATGCCTTTCTCCATCCCCTCTGACCACTGTGTCCTTACACTTGGGTTCAGATGTCCTTTTATTCAGCATGTGCTCTGTGTCAGAAGGGAGTGTGGCTGTGCTGTTGGGCAGTCCTCCATCAACACAGTAGCTACATTCAGCCATGGTTGCAAAACTTGTTATTCATATGAAGAGACACTGATAAAAGAAATAAGTCAACATCCTATGTACCGAAGGGAATGGAGAATATGGCAACTCAGTTTGACCCTGAAAGCTTCCCTCATGCTAGTGAGGGGAAAGCTGGGATCCCAGTGATTTCAGTACCAATGTTCCTATCCAACGGGGTTAGACTCTCACACAGGAGCAGGGAGGATCCCAAAGACACACAGGAGAGGGGCAGAAAGCATACCAGCTTTGTGGAACATGACATGTTCTCTGGATACTTTCAGATGTACACTTTGCCTTGGAATAGTGTCCTGCTAGGAAATCCAATATGTTCCAGTACTCAGGGCAAAAGTTTCTAAGGTGTTAGGTATTTGGAAAAGAGACAGCAGGGAGCAGAGCAATATTAAGACTGGTATGGGAAATATGTTATGACAGAAGGCTGCAGGAGCATTACCTATCAAAAATGCTAGGAAGAACTGCACAAATAAATGTCTTTTATCCCTGGGAGATGAAGGGACCTCATTGCTGCTCCTCATTGCACACAGAAAAAGCTGTGTGCAAAGTTTCTTTTCTTTTACAAATTCAAATGGCTTCAGATTCATGCTGAATTGTGTATCATTCCAGCAATACCATAAAAATCCCTCAGACAGGTACTCAGTGGCAGAGTGTTTATAGTCCGTTTTTGTTTTCCTCATTACCGGGAGGAGGAGGAGGAGAGTACGGAAAGAAATAGAACTGCAGATTTATCATAAGGTTGGCTTGGCTTTATGATATGAATCTGTCTTGGTCAGAACTTGCAGGCCTCTTTATTGTTGTAGTTGTAAGAATCATTTAGAAAACCTACTGTCATTTATTTCTGCATCACCAGTGGCATTTCAAGTACATAATTCTTACGTACCTACTTAATTCTGCATAGAAGTAAGGGAAGAAAACGTCAAAACAAACACAACACCCAGTTTGGAGCACAACGTACGAACTTTTCTCTCAATAGTATACCTGAGAAGTGTTTTTCAAATTACATGGATTTTCAATTTTATATGTAACAACTACAGCATCTTTGATTTATGCAAGAGGCATTTTTTCTGGAATGGCAGCATACACTATCAATTATGTACTGCGAAAACAATAACAAAGTGCATGTAATAAACATGATAATAAAAATTAAGTTAGAAAGTCAGAGTAATTAATGTAGGCTTCCTCTTGCTGAATTTTCAGCACTGACATACCTACCAAAATATTTCTCGCAACTTTTTTCTGAGAGAAAAAGCAAACAGTTTAACAAAGCTCCCCTTTGTTATCTTAAAATGCTCATTACTTACAAAAGCTCCAACTTTTGCCATATTTTGATTAAATAGCGTTTCTTCAGTTTTCTTTAAATTTCGTATACTGAATCATATGCTGAAACAGACCATTTGTAGCGGGACACTTTCCGATTCATATATTGGAGCTGTATTCCTTTATAGACTTCAATCCCTAATCAGATACTCACATCTTAAGTGCTTCACTGGATCTCTCTGTTGCTGTTAAATGCACTGTCTTAAGTGAGGTCTGGTCTGCAAAGGTAGGAGTTTTATAACAGCCTAACATTCCTCACTCTCTCATGCCTAAGATCTACTTAGCTAAACCACTTACAAATCAGACGTGCCAGGCTGAGAACTTAACCTCAACAATTTGATTAATCTTTGAATTGGAATTGTTTCATGAATCAAACTTCAGAAGGAGCTTCCTCTTTCCAAATAATATTAGGAGGACAGGGTAATGCTTTTAAAGTGTCTTCCTTTTCAATTTGGGATTTCAACATGCAAATTCAGCAGAAGCCCAAAGCAAGCAGCACAATGGAAGCATGAAGAACATTTACTAAAAGCACTCCATTGTGCTTGGGGAGCATGGAAAGAGAATGAAAAGGTGAAGGAGAATTTAGTAGAGCACAGCACAGAAACAGAAGTAGCAAGTCATAAGATACCACGTGGCTGTTAGCAGACTGAAAGGCTCTGTTGATTCGATTTATTCATTAGGGCTTTTCAGTAGTGTAGGTTATTAAGTGGGAGAAAGTGGGGTATATTACAGCTTACATTTTATATTTCCTTTCCTGGAGGATATTTAGCACCAGAGACGAGGAGAAAGTTTTTGAAACTACCATGCCTCATAAATGGGAGAATGATAGGAAAAAGAGCAGCACCACCAGCTCTCTGAAGATGGATCGAAAGAGCAATGCTGGGAACGGGAAGTCAAGAAAGTTTCGCTCCATTTCAAGATCACTTATACTTTGTAATGCCAAAACCAGTGACGACGGGTCAAGTCCTGATGAGAAATACCCTGATCCCTTTGAGACTTCTACCAGCTGGGGTCAGGAGGACTTTGACTGCTGTCCTAGAACACAAATGCCATGCACATCAGAGACAGAAGACAGCCCACCTGATCCTCCACGCGTGATCACCAGCACAGTCCAGTCCAAAGCTGCAGCAAACGAAAACTGCAACATAAGAAGAAAGTTACTCCCTAAGGTAGGCAATTTGGTGCAGTATATTGTAATGCTTCCCACTGCAGCAGCTCCTACATGGATTAATTCATACTTTGCAGGAGTACAAGATTGTACTTTGCTCTTTCAGAGCCTGTGAGCCTGCAGTGTTCCTGCTCTGTATAAACAGAATAAAAATGTATTAGCTTCCCTGCTGTGCTGTTGCACTGCACTGATTGACGTTCTGCTGGAATCAGTGCCTGCTAGGCCACTCTCAGTGTATTCAGGCTAGCACAGCTGGCGCTTTCTACCTGAAATGTATTATTCACTTCAAAACATAAAACTGCCACTATAGTAAAGCACATTTGTAAAGTGTAATGCCAGGAGGTCTCACAAGCTGTTTAAGTATGAATTATAGTAACACTAAGAAAGACACCGGAGATTCAGCAGGCAGATGTTCTTTCTCTCTGATTCAGGAAGGAGGTAGTGATGTTCTAAACCCACTAGAAATAACAGTTTTTCCTAGAGATGTAAAACGTCTTAACAGCCTCATACTACAACACTATTCTTTAATCAAGAAGTAACTATGTTAATCTGAATAATTTTTCAGTCTGAGCAATATATTTTAGATGTTCCTTAGAAAGTTCCTTTTCAGAAATTATCCTGATTTCTCACAATCCTGAATTAGGAAAATATCCTATTTTTTCCACTTTCTCTTTGCCTGTTGGTGTGATGCATTTAAGGGACCTCACTGTAGGTATGACATGTCTTTTAGCAGTTCGTATCCTCATGCCAATTCCCTTATTATACGGCTTTTACCTGTATGGATAGTGGTTAACGTGAAAGAACTGATTCTTTTGCTGAAATGTTTCTTATGTTATTTATATTATTTTTACATACCTTCATTAGAAATTGGCTGAAACTAGACTTCTACATCTAAACATGGAGTGGCAGAGTGCTGCTGAAATTGAGAATCTTCCCTTAGTCCTTGAGTTTCTTGCTAATGATCAGAGGATGCAGCTCAATGTTCCAAAGGCTGCAGCAGTACAGATTTCCAGATATGAGATGTTTCAGCCTCTGGCAGAGTCTCAGCATAAGGACAAAACAAAACCAACTTTCTATTACATTCTGAAGAAAACATAAACAGGTGACACTGACCCAAGTCCTAGAACACACTCAGTCACCTGCAAAACCATAACACCTCCTCCCTTTGGAGACAGTCCATATGAACTCTGCTGATTTCCTTCAGCGACTGAAGAAGGAGATGCTGCTGTGAAGTCCTGCCTCTTAACAAAGCTGAAGTACCTTCTCAGGGCTATGTCAGCTGCCACAATCTTTTTGCTTGCATACCTCCAAATACTCAGGGCTTCAATAGCTGTTATGATCGATATCCATATGAAACTACTCAGTATCTCACTGCAGACTGTAAGTTTGGACCATTGGCTTTATAGCTGGGAAGCAGCTCGAATAGGGATCTGGGGAACAAAGCAAGTCTCATAAGTAATGCCATTGCAGATAAAATACAACTGCTAAGGGTATAAATCCACTCTTAGGCTGTTAATGTCACTGAACAGGATGGTTCAGGAGCATGGATGAGTGTTGACATAAATTAGTCAGCAGCTGAGTCTGTTGCAGCAGCATGTGGGTTGCTTTGTGCTACTGTCAAAAATAAGTACATTAAATTCCCTCTCCATAGCTCTCATAGCAATATAAACCTTCTGAAATGCTATTTGCTAATCTTCCATACCTTTCAGAGTCACGGATCAGTGTGTGATTCTAAAAGGTCTTATCTCAGAATGCTAAATAGGATGAACTTTGGTAACATCTACACTGACCTTATTCTGTACTACTGTTGCTGAGGCTTTGCCCTATGGTGTGAAATCAATGATCTCTATCTTCCATATGGCATGAGCCTATCAGGAAAATCTTCCTGTACCATGTGTCTTAGAGTGTTTAAGCTTAAAACCTCTCTTTTTAAGAAAGGAGTCAAGTATTTTTCAAGTCCCCGCATAACACTCACTCTCCCCATGTGACACTTCAGAAATTCATTATGTGTGACTCAGAGCTGAAGGATCCTTGTCTTTGTTCAGGAAAATTGATTCCATTCTTTCTGTGGTGTTGCTGGGGATATTCCACCATTCTTCTGCTTTCTAGTGCCTACAGCCCTAAAAGCATGACTCTGAAGGTGCTAACAACTCTCACAGAACTGAACCATTTTATTTTTGCTGTCACACTGTAAGGAGAGAAGTCTGTTTGAAAGTGCTGCATGATTTAATGTGCCTTGTGCACTTCTCCAGAGCTAAGGGGGAGGCTGGTACATCAGTATTCCAAATACTAATTCCTCTCTTCTGTTCAAAAAGCTTAAGTACCGAACCTTAAGTAACTGAGACATACTGTCATGTATGGGATTCACTATAACCATGAGCAAATCAGTGTTTCAGGACTTATGTATATGTATTAGATGTGTCTTTTCCTGATTTCAAAATCTTTAGGATCCCAAAGAATATTCCTGTGTCCCTTACTAATAGTCTGAGAAACCAGGTGCTATTTACAATAAGGAAATGAGAGCTAAGAGGAGGATTTTTGAAGAAAGAGTATCTAAGCATCATGACATCAATTCCTTTCATTTCAGTCTGCAATGGAAAATGTTGCTGTAGGCACTGAGGGAACCAGTGCAGCATGAGCACAACCTATATTAAACTACAGAGAATCCCCACAAACGCTTTGTTCTTACTGCACTACCTGTAGAAAAGACTTTGAGCTGGAACTCAGATCTTATACACTAGAGAATTTCAGAAGGCTGAAATTCTGATGATAAAACAGGTGGAAGGAAATAAGGTTGAGTCAAGACTTAAATAGAAGCTCATCAACCATTATTTAGCAGTTCATTATATTCACAGCAAAAACCTCAGTGCTCCATCCATGTGAACTATGTGGTTAGCTCAGACATTTGGATGACCAGATGGCAATTCCCACCCTGCCAAGACATGGCCACTTTAGGTCACACAGGGCCTTGTGTAACAGTCCTTAGGGGTAATGTCCTCCTTTAACCTCAGCCTACTCTACTGCCACAAATATCTACCTCTTTCCTGCTGCAGTCCTATTCCCATATTTTTTTTTTTTTTTTCACAGAAAAGCCACCACTCTGATGTACAGAGAACAGAATTAAACAGGAGATAATATGGGGAAAAGGAAATGGAGATGGTAGAGAGAGTGTGGAATTGCAAAGACAGGAAAACAGTTGGTCATGGGATACTTTAAAGCAAGTGAGGAGAGAAGAAGTCAGGAGCACTGAAGGAATCACATCTGCAGCAAAGTACATCACCTAACTACTACCCACTTCCTATCAAATTCCACATTCTTCCTTCTTGTCGTCTCTGTGTCCTCAGTGCCCTCTGTGCATTGCATCAGCAGCTTCATTCATCTACCTGTCATTCATCTACCTGTTCTCAGCAGGAAGGCAGCTAGAGATGTTCGCACTAGGGACTATCATCTCATCAAAGTCCCAGCCATCTCTCTCCTTCTGCTTGGCTGACTGTACAAGAAAGCAGCAGAATATATAATGTGCATACCCAAGCAAAGAGAAGCTGTATCAAAATCTTAGAGCACATAACAACTTTGCCTTGTGAGATAGCACCTGAGAAAACTCTCTCAGTCCAATCCATTGATCTATACATCCTCTTCAAAGTGTCTCATTGTATACTCTAAATAGCAAAGATTCCCCTCGCTCTTCCATCTCTAATGTACTGGCAGCAACTATGACAGCAGATGAACGGCCCTTTAATTCATTTGGTTTCTGTGTTCCAATATTCACTCACACTAACTATTGTTTGTTGCATCTCGACAACAATACTACAACAAAATTACCTGGGTGTCATCTGTTTAGCCAGCTCCTGGACCTCTTAGCTTCCAAGATGAGGTGTGCTTAGTCTTGT
>JAOEHX010063079.1:0-38438 GCA_025448015.1 Bolborhynchus lineola | reverse complement strand
AAGGGGATAGCCTAAGTGTATCAAATGGGGAATAATTACAGGTAGTAAAACACTTCCCATGAGAAACACCAGACTAGCAGTCATTCCTGCTAAAAATCAAACAAGCTTAAAAGCATAGGATTTTATTTGAATCATTGATTAATTCAGGCTGAAGTGGCCTCTGAAAGTCATCAAATCTTACCTGACGAAAACAGGGTTAACTTCAAAATTAGATCAGGTTGATCCAGCATTTGTTCTCTCAAGTCTTGAGTATCTTCAAGGATGAAAAGTCTGCAAACTCTCTGGTCATCCCATGTTGATATTTGATTCATTCTTGTTGTGAAATTTGTTTATTTACACCTAGCAGGAATTCCCATTGCTGCCATGCCATTTCAAGATGCGTCTGATCACTTTCTCTATAAACCATTCATAAGATCCCACCTTTAGTTTTTTTTTCTCCAGGATAAGTAAAGCCACACTTCCTTCCTCTCTTGGTCTGCCATTCTGTCCTTCAGATTCCTTGCTATCTTGAACTTCCCTCCCGTGGAGGCAGGTAAAAATCAATGCAAGCTAGAAAGTACTAAACCAGACGATTAACAAGGAGGAATGATTGATCTTTTGGGGAATGAGGTGAGGGATGCAGAATTGATAGGCTTCTTTCCCCCTGCCTCCTCTGAAAAGAGCATGAAGCTGATGGATGACTTTGTGAAGGAACATATTGTTAAAAATATTGGCAACACATCGCCAACCTTTTGGGTCTACTTAATCAACTAAAATGGCTGTCTCTGAAAGAATCAAATTAATATTAAACATGGAAGATGAAGGAAAAGCAGGAAGATGAAGAAAGGAACGTATTTAGCTGACTCACCCCTTTGAGATCCCTGTTTAATGACATTTTGCCCACAATGGAGAAAGAACTGTTTCTGAAGTAAAAAGTTCATGGAAAATAAATCACTTCATCTGTCACCACTGAAGCAAAATATTGGTGGTAGGATGTTAATTGCCATCTAAATTCCTACAACATTTAATTGAACCAGTAGGTGACGTCACTGACTTCTCCCTCAGAAAGGTTAGCTTGTGGCCCCACACAAAAAGAGTTGATAGTGATCTCAGCTGGGATATAATCACCTACCCATGCCAAGGGCATTGCAGTTTTTCTGGCTGTCATAAGAAATACTTTAACTGTGTCATTGGCCAACTTTGCTTTCTCATCATTAAAATGCCATGTGCTACTGTCCTAGGGGTTTGATTTTTTTGTATGATTGCTCTGCTAGAGCAATGCAAGGAAGGCTGCCTAGCCTCCCTGAACTAGTAACAGCACATGAGCCTCGCTATCAGCACTTGTCATATGTTTCTATTGTGTGAAAAAATAAAGATTGCTGTTTGCTAGCAATTCAGCTACAGTTGTGGTTCCTGGATTAGATGTCAGGGTCAAAAACTAGTTGTAAAAACCACAGATCTCATGCTTTCTGTATGGAGCCAGATTCTCATCTGGCCCAAGCTGGCAGGGCTCCACACTGACAGTCTGGCTCGCAGCGCAAATGGGCTATAAACACAGTCTTTGCTTCATCTGCATCATGCTTTGGGTATCTTAAATTTGACAACGACTGAATGAAACTTCACTCTGGGGATTAGAAGCAAATTATTGAACTGATTTGTTAAATTACATCTCATTAGCAGCAAGAACATTACAATCACACCCTTTGTTAGTTGAGTTTTCAATTTGATTTCATCAAGACCATTTCATCGTTCAATTTTCTAAAGAAATGACTCTGAAAGGTCGTGCAAAGAGCATAAAAAGCAGCCACAGAGTGATGACCTTCTGAGCAGCCAGTGGGGGGGGGGTAATTTATTTATTTTTTTTTAATAGTGAAATCAAAATATTCTAAGGCTCCTCAGATCAAGTCCTCGATGACTACATGTTCAGCTAGCATACTGTCAACCCAAAGGTGCGGACCCTGACAAACATCACAACGCAAGAGCTTTGCACACCTGTTTTTGAGGAATCTCAGCAAGCTGCAATTTGATATACACCACAGCAAAAGTACTGCCACCTGCCAGCAGAAGAGAAAAAGAACTGGAAAACAAAGTTTGAGTTACTTTTGTAATTCATCAGCTAGGTATTAAGGATGAAAAAAAACAACAGAAAGGAAGAATGGCTGATTCAAAGCCTGCAAGGAATCACTAGGTTTAAATTTACCTCTGCAGAGAATGAAATCACATCTGGAGCTTATAATATTTTTTTTTTTTCCCCAGAAGCAAAGGATATTCACTTGTGAAATCTTGAATAACATAAAAGGAAAAGCATGTAAAATAGATGCTCATAAAAGATTCTGAAAATAATGTCTTATGGAACATAAAGGCCACAGACCTGCAAAACTTACTAAAACTGTTTTAACACCCTCCTTGTTCACTTTCCAAAATTATTCTGCATATTCTCATACACAATCATTTTTTGCTTTCAACTGTACTTGAAAAAGGCAGCCCTATGGTAGTTTTAAACTGTAGGTGCTCATACTGGCTGATACACTTAAGACTGGAGGATTACAGTGTGCTCTGAGCACAGACTTGGCCTCAGTTTTCAGGAAAAAGAAGAAACGGAGCTACCCAATTATAATGTGAAATTCCAGATCATATCACTTCCCACCAAAGATAAAGACCCACATTAGCCACAGCTTCTGAGAATAATCCAAGGCAATAGGTTTAACCTCCAGAAGTACCAAGATGTTTGTGAAGCACCTTACACAGGAACTCCTTCCCTCCCAGTTATACATGACAACAGAGAGGATACTGAAGTTCCAGCCCCACACAAGCTTGTTGGGACAACACGACACACAAAATCCTTTCAGTGTTGCTTATCCTTCCTCCTTCAGACTGCTATCATCACCATGCTTGGGTGCTACCTGAGTGTGCTACCAAGGACAACATGGGGGCTGTACTGGGATGCAGTCACAGTAGTTGTGAGCTTCCTGAAGAGGCTGGGATAAGCTTTCCTATTTATGTACTTGCAAAGCAAACAAATGAGATGTGTCGAGGCGAAGCATAGTCTAAAAATATATATATAAAAAAAAACACAAGGGTTTATTTGTCCTGGCTGATCTGTATTTACTCCCCCCATCACTATCAGCAGTAGAAGGAGGCATTTATGTAGAATAAAGAATAGTAAGAAAAATAATTGTGCCTTGTATTCCAGTTGCACCTCCCAGAAAAGGAAAAAAGGTCTGAAAACCTTTGCTGTCACTTCCCAGTGGAGTATGGCCTCTCCATTGGGTGGGAAAAACACCCTAACCCTTCATTTTGCACTCCAGTTTGAAATTGGTACACTGTGCAGCAAAGTAAGTCCTGCCCAATTTATACAAGAAAAAGCTCTGCAAGCACCAGACAGCCCACAAGGCTCACGACTGCTTCAGGAAGTCCCAGGGCAACCCATAACCAGAGCTGACTGCACATTGGTCATCACACAAGAAGGACCTCTGCCATTTTCGCAAACCTGTGTTTCTCACAAGCATCATGGCCACACATCAGAGGAAAGTTTTGGTGTCAGTGGACAAGAGGCATCTTGAGCATCCCACCTCAGATGATACCACAATCACATAAAACACAGTACATTTGAAGCAAGTTAATGTTTCTGATTTACAAGGACGTTACCACTGGACTTGAAGCACAGCAGGTTTGTACATTATGTGGGGTGCCTCCTCTGTGGCACAGACTCCAGCACTGTTACAGCCCATTTCAAAGCAGCTGGCGTATAAACAAAACAAAGCATCCACAGCATGCAGCCCTGGGCACTGAAGGGCTGCTGTGCTGTTGCAGATACTTCATCCACAGTTACTGCCATCAGAGAACACGTTTCTGATTCATGGCAGGGAGGCCTTATTGAGCAGCTGAAACACTCCAGCCTGGTCATCAGCACTGAGGGGAGGAAGAGGGTTATTTTGAAGTAGCGTAGCCCAGAAATTAAACCCAAGCCTCCTAAGTAGGCGGCTGGAGGATTATTCTACCTCCTCCCTAGCCCACAAAGCAAGTAAAATGCATTACAGGCATAATCTAATTCTTCTCTATTAAAAAAAAAATAAAAAAAGAAAAGTAAAAGAAGAAAAGAAATAAACCAGCTCTGTCATTACTGAGAACAGAGATAACCCCACTCACCAGACGTACGTACAGAGTGGAAGAAACTCAAAGCACTCCAAATTTTTACACTGCAAGGATGAAATTTATAAGGTCAAGGGGACCCCTTTGAACATTTTCTGCCTGGTCCTCTTGATGTGTTGGGTAAAAACATCATAGGCGTTGTACAAAGAAATCAGTCCAGAGAAGCCCGTGTGCAAGATGTGAGTAAACCAGAAATATAACATCATCCAACCCATTACAGTGTTACAGTAAAAGGGAAAATATTTGCATATAAGAAAACAAAGTACTATGAAAAAGTACTTGGAAAAGAATATGCAATAACTACTGCCAGCAGCAGAGTGCTTTCATACTTCATTTTCTACAGAAGTCTTAATTGCAGCCTTTTAGCAAAATTCACATTCCCATATTAGTTTATTACTAATTTGCAACCTATATAAGCTTGAGAAACAAAAATAATTTAACTCTAAAAACAGTCTACAGAAGACCACCTTCACATAAATTATGTGACTACTTTCAAAGTACACATCTCACAATCAATTTTATCTTATTCTCCCATTTCCCCTTCCAGGACTCACACCACCAGGGATGGAACATGTATAATTTATGAATATCACTGCAAATACCATTGCATCATGTTTCCTTTGAGGGGCAAAAAAATAAGGGGGGGAAGAAATTAAGAAAGCACATTTAACTTTTTCCTGAAGGATCAACAATGCCAGGCAGCATAAGCCAGTAGCCAGAGCTGTCACAGTGGGGTAGAGGTTTTGAGTATCTGCTCTGCAACTGCAGAAATGTGAAGGCTTTGCCCGTAGCCAGCTGGATGTCAAAGCATGATTGATTACTTACTCAACCAAATTACAGGAACAACCAATTTTGAGGTGATTGGTTTCTTTTTAAATCCTGATTATTGTTCTAAACACCCACCCTTAACATCAGCCTGATGCCACTCTAGGCAACTTCATTAGGATTTGTGTTCCATTAGACAAAATATACCACAAAATATACCCCAAAACACAACAGCTATGCTTGCACGAAGAGCAGCTGCACTTTGCCAGGACATTTGCTAAACCAAGATTAAACCCAAGCCTCTTGCCACCTTGATGGACAAAACAGGCTTTAGCACAATAGAAACAGGAAGAAGAGAAAAGCCTTCATCTGGGCAACCCAGGGAGCTGACCAACCGATATTTTTACTCTACTTGAGCGTAATGACATATACACAGCCAGAGCAGAGTGGTGGAGGATATGACATTTTTTATTAGTCCTTAATGTTTATTTTACTATCTGTCCATGCAAAGATAGCCTCCCAGACCATATCTCATTAAGTGCGTAATGAGCCAAATTATTCTCTGCTACTGTAAATCGGCGCAGGTCCATTGATCTCATTACCGGAGAGCAATTTACACTTGCAAAGAGAGTCGGTGACTATTTCTAAATGAGGAAAGGGAGCAAAAGCCTTAATGCTGAGGAGCCAACCAGGAACAAAATGCATACAGATCACTGTCTTTTTTTTTTTTTTTTAACTCCTCTGAACAGCTATATTTACACCAAGTATTCGCAGTAAAGAGCTAAATATTTTTTAGAACAATTTACTGAGCTCTGGAGACTTTGATGACTCTCTGCCATGTTTACAGAGTTGAATAAAGACAGCTTCCTTCCTCTGCAAAGCCACCAGCACCTGGGACTTGCTTGGGATTTCTAAAGCATTCCTTCCTCCATCCCTTGGCAAAAACAGCCAGGGCCACTGACCACCAACCGTCCCATCCACCCTCTCCTCAGCAGCCAACATGGGTGACATCTGCCAAATGAAATGCAGAAACCTGAGTAACACCTCTGCTAATGTAATTGCCAAAGCATCTGGTGTGTGTGTCATAAATCTGGGGCAGGGTAAGGGTCCAGACAGGAATAAGAGACTAATCTCTCTGCCATGCATTGTCCTATATGAACTTTAAATAAAAGGATGAGAGAGAGAGAGAGATATCAGTGCACCTTACTCTAAGAAATTATGATTTGTTTACGTTTCCTCTTGGTATATTATAACATGTCTTGCTACAGTATTGGCTAGGTAAGAAAACTCATTTCAACATGGAATTACAGAAAGCACTTGTAAGCAAACAAATAGACAAACCAGAAAATTACTTATTTTTGCATGGTGTATTAATCGCTTTCAAGCAGATGAATCTAAAGGCATCATTTGTTAATTAATATAATGAAGAATTATTCCTACTGAATTTGATTTATTATTTAGCATACACAGCTGAAGTCTTCTCACAGAAACTTCCAAACCAGCTCAATAGAAGGTACTTAATTGTAGTATATAGCATGAAGTTAAAGCAAAAAAAAATGATACAAAATGCTTCAATGAGCAAAATGCAGCTTATTTGGCAGAAGTAACATCTCACATATAATATTTTCAAAAATTGCTTGTGCAGCTGGCTTTTGATTCCCATATTCAGCTCAGAAAAAGGCTGAGGAGATGCTGAAGACTCATAATTAGCAAGCAGGAATCCCTCCCAGTGGTCCTCCCAGATGGTTGTTATTAAGCAAGAGAGACAAGTGTGCTCTGCTGGGCAACAGGCCACAGAAATCACACAGGATCCTTTGGACCTCTGGGGACAGGATCCTGGGAAAATCATCAGCAAACGGGGATTGTTTTCTAAATGTCTTGTGCTGTTATAGTGCTCTCCCAATGATGGCTGCTGCTCTGACCACTGGGATCTGATGAGCTCTTACTTCCTGGGAGACTCAGAAAAAGAGACAGGATGTCCCTCAGCTCATTAGGAAGTACAACCTACCACAAAGAGGGAGGAGTGTTCTTCTCACAAATCCCTAGTATAATCAATAATAAAAGCCACTGGACTCAAAAGCACACCATCCCAGATGGGGAAAGCATATGGAAGAAGCTGGAAGAACTGTGCAGAAAAGATCTCTCTGCCCTGGGTCCAAGAGCCCAACCTCCAGCTGCTATAAGTAAGGATGTTCAGATTTGATTAATAACTGCAAAGTGCTATTCTCTCCTATGCAAGAGCCTGTTAACATTTTATCACTTTCATTATCAGGAGGAGGTATGAAACTGCATGAAGGAGCAGCAGTTGCATTCCTCCCAAATGCTGCTTCAAGAAAGGGCTCACATCTGAGGTATAGGACCAGAGACAGAGGTGCTTCCCAGAATACAGCGGGCCAGATGAGGGAAGCCCACTGGATGACCAGCAAGCCCACAACCACCAGCCACTGCTTTTCTTTGAGTGTCATCACAAACAAAGAGCTTTAAGGAAAATGAATGGCTCTTGTGAGCTTTTCTGGTACTAGTCTGAAAACTTGACAGCTATTAAAAGTCCTTTCCTGGCTATATTTTGCACAGGAGCCAGGGGAAAGGAGAACCTAGAGAAGGGCAACGAGTAAAAAAAATTCTTTTATTAAGGGAGAAAAAGAAGAACAAAACATAGGAGGGAAGAAGATTACCCAGCTTTTTATCAGCTGTCATTCTGGAAGAAATGTCCAAGTGAAAGTGGAGGCAGAGCAGTAAGAAAGAGGGAAGAAGCTGGACCATGAACCTGAGAGTGATGGTAGGGAGAAGAGTTGAGAGAAGGCTGCACTAATGCTGCACCAATGCTGCACCAGCAGAGCTCTAAGCTAAAAACATGATACCATAGGAATCCCAAATTTATCCTGACAAGTCAAGATGGTTGTGCACTTTCTGCCAGATACATTCTGCAGCACGCTAGCATCATTCCTCTCAATAAGGAAAATAAACCCTGGGCTATTGACAGACTGCCATTTAACCATGCTTAGAAAGGATATTTCCACAAGTGAACTGGCATAGGAGGAAGCAGCAGCATTTTATGGGGATATGGAAGGGAAGGAGGTTTTCAACAGCAGTTGTGATACATTTATTCAATACACATACAGATTTTTATGTTGCTGGCCAAAGAACAATTCTTTCTGCAAAGCATGGTAACCTCATAATGGATGAAAGATGCATTTGTTTAACACGTTACATATGCAAAAGAATTAATAATGATTAAACCACTATATTTCAATGTATTCAGTCAAAAGTTCAGAGAAAATTAATATAATGAAAAAATGTTTACAGAATAAAAGTGATGAAGCAGAAACCTAAGGATTCTTTTGTGCTCAGACATAGGAACAAATCTTACTGCATTAAAATTAAATAATCAAAATACCTTCCAGTAAATATGAACATTTGGAAAGTACAGATCAGTTGCTAAAATGTTAATAACCTTATCACAATGATTTCCTTCTCATAAGACCTCATCTACTTATCTAAGGTTGCAATCAGACATTCATTAAGAGCAAGGAACATTTTGTAGAGGTTAAACAGTGAAAGCTGTCTTTGGTGACCACTCTTGATAGTAATAGCAAGCCAGACGGCTCCACCTCCGGGATTCTTTAAAGGCAATTCTCAGCCTAACCATAGAAATTACAAGACTTTCAAAGAGAAGTTTCTCAGGCTCTTTTTTTAGACATTAAGCCAGTTCAAAAGAGCTGTTCTGGTAAGGTATCCAAACAGAAACAAGCTTTCTAGTGCTGCATGGCTCTTGGCCTCGAGTTTCCACTGTGATCTCAGTCAGAAAGTTTTAATAGGCCTGCAATCAGATCATGGAGTTATAGAACACCAGGGGCCTCAAGGATCATCTGGTCTAACCTTTGCTTCAGATTCACGGGAGCCACAAATATCGGGATAAGATGAGAACGTAGAAAGCTTTAAGGGAAATGAAATGTGAGTGTAGCTTTTAAGTCAGAAAAAGAGGGATTTGAGGAAAGAATGGGAAACACATTAAACCCTCTGGACACTTGTGTGTCTGTGGAGACAGCCACCAGCCGCCTCAGTCCCCCACCCCATGCGGCTGCCTGGGGTGAGCTTGTGGCAGAGGGGTGAAGCCAGCAGCGAGACAGGGGCAGAGCGGCACAGGGATGAGGCTGCAGGCAGGGCACTACTAGAGCAAGGGGAGCACCCCGAGACATACCCGGGCTCCCTGTGGCACGACAGGAGGGCATGGAATGCCAGCAAGTGCTGGACACAGCAGTGAGGTGCCAAGCAGGATGGCAAGCAGAGGTCAACAGCAGTTACTCATTTAGAGAAGGAAGCAGGGAGGAGATACAAAGGAGACATCCATTTGCAGTGGGGTGGGAAAAAGGCATCTGAGTGTTGCAACAAGTAATGTGGCAAGGAGAGGGGAGGCAAAACCAGGGCAGGACTTCAAGGGGAGAATACCCCACTGACAGAGCCTCAGGCGCATTTCAGGGCAGAGACTGCATTTGTCAATACAAGGGTTCCAAATTTCTGTCTCATAACTTTTTTTGTTTCTGGTGGCACAATAGGTGGTTCAAAGATTTCCTTTCCCCTTTATTTGCATCAAGCAGTAGTAATTCATTAGAAGAAGTATTTTTCGCAAGACCGGACTGGGATATAACCCAACAAACAATTATAAGTCCACTTAACTTCAAGAACATAATATGGTCTTTTGACACTGAGACTACCCACATACCCTGTCTTAAATAGGTGTGGAGTGTGGGCATGAACATCACCTAATTCACCTTTTGATTGCATGATGGCCTCTGCATCTTCTGGTTTACCTCCAGACTGTAGCTCCTCTTTACGCACACACCCTTCTCTCACCCTGCGTCTAGCCTTCTAGGCTTCAAGAAGGTTGCCCCCCTCCCTTCTTTTTTTCTCTTTAATAAACCGGAAACGTTACAGCAAGCCAGTTTAATAATACATAGAGTAGTACCGTTACAACACCAGCAACACTGAATTTTAAACATAAAGCCAGTAAATTCGTACTACAATATATGTAAAAAGTTACTGATCAGGTTCATCTGAGATGAAGCGCAGTCAGAGATTTTACAAGATCTTTCCTTTCTAAAATAATAAAAATACTATTTTCTCTCAACAATAAAATCGCAGATAATTGGTCTTAATGCAGGTCAGGAAGAAATGAAATTATACCCCCACACAGGAAGTCTTTTATTTTATATCATCACCAGATATGTCAGTTTCCCTGTTCTTTTCCCCTACTTCCAGAAAAAGTAATACCAGTGAATTTCAGAATGGACATCAAAGCCCTCATTCAAACAGTGATGGACTATTTCCTATTCAAAAATAAACAACAGATTGAAAATTATTTTACTCCTTATCTGGTAAAATAAGCCAGACCAGGAGGCAAGAAGATAAAGCTCCTGTGCAGTGCTAGTATTGAACAGCTCCTGAGAGCTCTATAAATACACTTTGGTCATAATACCATCTCAAATATCTCACTCAAAGGCATCATCGTTTATCAATACTGCATTTTTTCTGCTCTGATTGAGCTAGTTTGATGTAATGACAAAATTGATCTTTAAATATTCAAAACTCTGATTATTGCCCTTTTATGAGAAGCATATACTTTGCTTAAAAAAAAAAAAAAAAAAAAGTAAGTCCTAGTACTGATAACATTTACATTCTCGGCTGGAAAAAAAGGACTTGTCTTCATCACTTCTGTTTGCATTTTACTTTATCTCTTTCAACACTGAGCACAGCAAGGAAGAAATATTTGCATGCAAAGTGTGAAAGCAATCAAATCAAACAAAAAGTGAAATCATCTCTGGATTTAATGAAATTCTTATTCCTCTCTTACAGCATAAGCTCAGCACTTTCTTTTTCCCACCCCTGACCAGCTGCCAATTCTTTAATCGGAATTATCAAGAAAACGAAATCTTCAGGAATTCGATGTTGTACTGTGCATTGAAAAAAGTTATGAAAGTTTTTTTTTGTATGCAAGAACATGTACACTTTAACTGACAAATTAAGATCAAATCTCAGTTTTTCTAGAATCAAATATTTTTAGGTAGGTGTTGTCCCTTTATAACTTTAGAGCAAGGACAAGGATAAAAACATTACAATTTAAGACAGGAAGGATAAAACCATACCAAATGCTATTGCATACTCCAGTCTGATCTAGTTTTATATTGCTATTTACACAGCAATCAGATCACAAAATAGCTCCAACTAACCTCATACCTACTTTGTAAGGACAATTGCTGCAAACATGCAAAAGCTTCAAGCACAAGGGACATTTACTGCAGGGGCAGGCAGTCTGGGAAAGTAAGCAAATAAAACCTGGATTACATGTAACCTGCAAGTGCACTGTAGGCAAAGCAGTATTTTTTGACTATTGCATTACAAGGTATTACATCAAATGGCATTTTTCATGGGTTTTGTAACAAAATGAATCTCAAATAATTTTAATGGTAGGTATTTGGCTTTAATAATGCTATTTAAGATTAGATACTAAATTGCACAATTTGTATCTTCAGACTGCGCAATTTCATTACTTTCTCCTATAAAAGAAGTGGCTTTAATAACTAAGCTTTTAAATTGTTTTTCCCATAATAAATAAATGAAGCCAAAAGGCACTTGTCAGCCCTGAAGAGCTGGATCCAGTCCCACAGTGGACATTAAGGATACAGATTAGATCTAGCCAACAAAACACTTAAAGCAAAGATTTTCCCTATTAGCTACAGCAATTTTTAAACTGAGATTCAGTAATATGATTTTAATGCCAGGTGAATGAGGTCAGACAAAGAAGAAATTACGTCAGCGACAACAGGCAAATTCTTACCAATTTAATGACTACAAATTAGAGCAAGCTTTCCTTCAGAAACCATTAATGTCTCTATAAGCACAGAGGATACCAAAGCAAATCACATCAGACTTGTGAGAACAGAGCTACAATACAATGATGATTGTTATTATTTCTTATGGGCACATTAAGAAAGAAGCTATATTAGCAGATCCATCTCTTCCACAAGTAAAGAGATAATTTAATGATAAAAGCAACAGCTTAGGCCATGAAACCAGTCCTCTCTATCTCAGGACAGTAAAGTCGCCTTCCTGATATCTCTTCCTGTAGTTTATACTGATGTCCTTTTAACAGCAAGTTTCTGGCTCATAAATTTCCAATGCCACATGCTACCATGGCAAAGACCCAAAGAGGTCATGCAGCTACCAAAGACATCTGTCCCCAGCAGAGAGTTCAAATGAGGTACCCAAAACCAATGCAGGACTGTTAAGTGCTGGCTAGCTCTAGCTCTCACACCAGCAGGCTCAAGTTTGTGTTGAGAAGAGAGGTGAAAGTACAAGAGGTGAATATAGATCTAGTGTAACACAGGTGCTGTGCCCACTGCATAGACGAACATTAACAGCCAGGAGCAGACCATACTGTGGTTTGAAATACTGATCTAAACTAAGGATCTTGTCATCTTAGCACCCTTAATCTAGTTAGTTGATGTATTAGTGTATTCTCTTCCTCTCAAAATACACTGCCTAGCCCTTCAATTAGCTGATGCCAACTGCCTACCCTTATTATTTACTTCCACAGTGCACTGCATATCTGCTACCTCTATCATAAAACAAAGCATAGATAATAAACTATTTTATAACTTAATTTGGCTTAGAGATACTGAGTCCAAAATAGCCAAGTCTTTAATATTCTACCTCTTCTCCACAATTCCCTGCCTGCTCCCACACCACCACCCCCACTCCCCTTTTTATTTATAGCTTTCTTTTTCTCTCCCTTTCAGGTTAAACAGGCCAAGACTAATTACATCTTCATGACCTGCACTACTTGAAATCATGAATCATTTTTGCTCTTTTCTACTCTCCATCCCAATTCTAGTATTTGCTTCCTCTAACCGGGTGACAAGTGATCAGAAAGCTTGAGATACAATTTTCATGTGCCAGAAGCACCTTTTTAATCTCATGTTCTCAAGACTTTTCTTTCCTTAATTGCTGCTATAAACTCTGCAACAGCTCTCCTAGGTACAGCAAAGCATCTTTCCTCCAGATTATTCTCAACTTTGCCATTCTGCAGTACAGAGGGACTACCTGGCTTTGTCATTCTGTGCCTTTCTATACCCAGCAGAGCAACATTGTGGACCCGGAGGCACCCATTATTCATAAGCTTCCCCTGGTGCTGCCACCTCCCTGCCTGCAGTTCAGCCTCGCAGCATCGTAGAATGGTTTGGGTTGGAAGGGACCTTGAATGTCATCTCGTTCCAACACCTCCACCATGGGCATGACACCTTCCACTAAACCAGGCTGCGAGAAGCCACATCCCACCTGGCCCTGCACACTGCCAAAGCTGGGGCAGCCACAGCTTCTCTGGGCAACCCGTGCCAGTGTTTCATCACCTTCACAGTAAAGAGTTTGCCTTTCTGAGGTTTCTCTCATCTCCATTGAGCTTCACCACAGGTGATTTGGAACTATCTGGGAGGTTCTGATGCAACTGTGCCGTGGGGCCATGTTGGGGGATGTGGAAAACTCTTTGGGGACCCTCCTTTCCCCCAGCAGCTAAACAAACCACCACCAGTGCGGTCACCAGCCGTGTTGCACATGGCAAGCATGGGTTCAAAGCCCACCTCTCACAGATTCAAAGACAGAATTCGAGTGAGGTGCTCTGTTACCTGGTGGGTGACAACAAAAACTGCCTTCAAAGCCTTTGCGGTCAATTTTAGCCTCAGCTAGAAGTATGGTGTTGGTTACCATGCAAACCAGCTTGTGCGTGGTACAGCATTGGATTGACAGCGCCGTATTATCCAGCACTACAAAAAGAAAGATACTGCCTTGCTTTCTTTTAATCTTTAATTTTACAACTAGGTTTTAAAGGCACAGTGGCATTTCTTATTTGGACCAAATTTAGTTTAAGGAGGGAAAAGGGTTTTTTTCTGGGATTTAAGGAAAACAGGTATTCCCCATGTTTTGTTTAGAAATTGCCAAGTAACCACTGCTTCTACATAGGTAATTAAAAGCAAAAAAACAACCCTGAACAACACAAGGTATCTAGTGATCTACTGGATCACTGTAAGACTCAGAGTCCTCAAGTGACACAAACTTATATTTGCACTCATTGTCCACTCTAGGAGAAATGTGAAATTAAGTAACAGGGAAAAGTAAATTAGACTTAACAATCTGTTATCTTATTTTTTCTAAAAAAAATCAACAGTTAAATAAATGTTTGGGATTTTTTTTTCTACAGAAGACAGTATTTAATAACAAAAAAAAAAAAAATAAATGGCCAGGCAGTCCAGCAGGTTCACCCCAACACTACTATCTCTGTAGGGTTGAGAGACCAAGATTACATCTGTATGGGGCTAGAAGTTAAGAGGTTGCTAAGTACACCAGGATCTTCAACCAAAACCCATGGCCAGGGTGGTTTCAACATCCATATTCCACTTCCCACAGCCACCACTCCCAATCCTTTCCCCCCATGCTTTTGTCATCTAGGCCCCGCAGCACCCTGCCACAACAGTTCCTGATTTCATGCAGCCAAGGTAACCATCTCACTGCTCCCTCCCAGCACCAGATGTTTCCCATTAACACTGTCCACACTCAGCTTGCAAGTGTCAACTGAAAGCCCAGACCCCAAATATTTGACAGATGAAACAACAACGGGCCCTTTGCCAATGACACAGGCCTGGATCCCAGCCCTTGCTCCACATTGCTCTGGCGCTCAGCAGAAAACAAGCCAAGAGCTGTCTTGGGATATGTGTCAGGGATCTCCTCCACCTTTGCAAGGGGCAGGCAGCTCCACAGATCTCTGACCACAAGGGCAAATCACACAACCCCACCATGCCTTCAAGCTGCAGCAAAGGTTTGCAACTTCCCCACTTCTCCGGTTTGGAGTTTAAAAGGTCAGAGAAGAAGGCAAATCTGTGTTCAGTCTGAAGTATTTCAGCTTCCTCGGTCTGAGCCAGTTTAACAAAAAGAAGAAAAAGAAGTTGCTTGTATGAATTATCACCACCTTGAACATATGAACAACTGTTCTTCATGCTTGTTTCACAACATTGTTTATCATCAGGACACTGGTGCCATGAGGCAATAGCTATCAAATACTTTTCTATTTTAGTTTATATTGCTTCAAAGCATGATATCCCTTTTAATAAAAAAGTAAATAATTTACACAGCCTTTACCAGAGGCTTACATATTACAAAAACTGAAATATTAAGAAACCAGTAAAAATAAAGGACAGAACCCCACATGCTTCTTCAGAGAAACCTTACATACCAGAAAACTATTCTGTTGGCTGGATATTAACATCCAGTATGCATTCCAAAATTCATTACTTCAGAACGTCACAATTAGCTTTCTAATTCTGACTTCATAGACTAACACGCTGGTTTCCAACACACCACATCAAATAATGTGAGAATATATAAAGGAGCTAACCACAGTATAATCCAGAATCACACTATTGCCATTCTGGCTTAATTTCTGTTAAACTATATGCCATTTCGTAAAAGGATTATTATATTTTCAAGTGCACATGCATAAGCAGTGTTTCAGCTGCCATTCACATACCGCCTATTGAGAAATGTCTCATTCCAGATAATCATCAACGGAAGCGATGCCTATCACAATTCCTCCACTATGTCCTTTATCCACACTGCAAGGGCATTGAAGGAAAGGAACTGGAGTTTCTAATCTTTGAATTAAACACTAGATGGAGCCCACTTCCCAAGACTGGAAAAATGAAAGTTCTTGCAGCGAATTCTTACCAGCCTATTGCAATAACTGGTCATGCATAAACATGACAGAACTCTAACAGCTGCAGTGACTGTTGTTACTGGAGAAACATATACTGGCCAGCAATTAGATCTCTGCATAAAAAGACAGGCTTTAATACTGAGTAACTGCACAGGAATTTATATTCCTCTACAGATACATTAACTTCATGTAAAAGACCCGCAAAGCTTGGATAAACCAGGCACATATGGATTTTTAAGTACCCTGTAACAAACAAAATGCTGGTTTGAGAGGACTACGACTGAGTCTGATCCCTCTTGATTTTGACAATAAACTCTGCTGATTCAACTATATGAGAATTTTGCAAGAATAAACTGTTTTTAAATAGGAAGGATCAGTTTTCAGTTCGTCTGAATCAGTTCTAACAAGAAAGTTCATCTGTGATGTTTGATAAAATGCCAGCTCTCTCAAATGAAACATACCACATGTTTAACTAGAGATAAGTGAGCTCTGGTGTTAAAAATAGAATGCAACAGCACCAAACCACAGTATAACTATTCTGGTGAGAAGGAAAAAAATAAGAAGAGAGCCAAGTTGCCAAGATCCAACTTTAGCAGCCTCATGGTTACTGGATAAATACGTTTATCTACAGCTCCACCACAAACAATTGCTACTTCGGACGTGCTCTGGCCATGCTCCGGACTGGCTTCACAATCAAAGGGTAAGCAGAAATCACAGGCAGACAACCCTTGGCCTTTCCTTAGCTTGCTGAAGGACACGTTCACAGGAACAGCTAAAAGCCAAGCAGACAATAAAGTTGTGCAAAGCCTGATACGCAATTCCCAGCAATGCAATTCTGCTGACAGTTGAGGTATCACTGATTGCTTTAACCTTTGCTCAGCCCGGGCCACTGCCTTCACCTGACTCTCTTCTTAACAAACGTATGGTAATAGCTTCATCAACGTTAAGATTAGCATGAAGGCAGTTATCTTTACCATAGAAGACTACCTTTTGCTCAGTGTTTCATCCTTCTCAAACAAAATTAACCACAGTAACTCAGCTTGCTTTAGGACATTTTCTGAATCATCCTGGAGGAGAGAAGGAAATACTAGCCACCAACTTTGATCCTAACAGCAATTTTCAGAAGGAAAAATAGCATCTGTGAAGAATGGTGCAAGTTCTCTCTAAAGGACCCTATTTGCTCCTTATTTCTATGAAAGATCTCCATAGCACATCTTCATGGTCCCACATCCCTATGGATGAAAGCTGGTCTTAAGGGTCTTGCTGCTGTGATGCTTTGAAACCAAGCAAAGGTCTTAAAAAGTGAGATACACTGCTAGGAGATCATGGCTTGAAAACAGCATCATGTTGACAAGTGAATGCTCAGCTCAACTGAAGAGCATGCACAGGGTGATGCTCATATCTGCCCAGGCTGTTTGTTGGACCCGGGGCTTGTGAGCAAACATGCTGCTGTTGTAAAAGCAACAGGCTTTCCAGCATACAGTCAACTCAAACATTAATACTTCTGTTGATGAATACCCTGGCTCAGTCCTGTTACATTATGTATGTTTTCCTATATACCTGAATGGAACATGTATCTGCTCTTAGATAGATGGATTCCTGTTTTGGTTTTGGTTGCTGATGTTGGGGTGTTGTTTTGTTGTTTTTTCTTTTTTTTTGGTTTTTTTTTTTTTGTTTTTTAACAGTGGGTATAGCAAGCACCTAAAATTCATTTCAGAAGCAAATCTGAAAACAATTACCATTTGTTTGGCACTTGACATAAAACCATCTGGGGGAACACACCCATTTACTTCCACAAGCTTCTGGTTCAGCAAAACTGGGACTTTATTAGCAGGAGAGTATCTCACCAACTGCACAAATTAAGTGTCAGCAAAAGGAGGAGACAACTGAAGTACCAGTCACAGTTGCAGGTTTGACTAAATACTAATATTTAACTACTTCCTTATCACAATCTTGCTGTACAACTGTAATTTAGGAACCTTTGCCACTGTAATTTTCTTTGCTTCATTTTCTTTACAGCTATGCTTTTTATGTGTCAGACTAAATACTTGTTCATCAGCACTATTATCCATGCAACAACTAAAATAAACAGCTATGGAGAAAAAGCAGAGGAGGAGAAATACAGAGTCTTCGCATACATATAAAAAGTTAAAATAAAAGGCATACTACCCAGTGTAGTATTTGAGACTGGAAAAATATTCATATAACTATTGTGACTTGGTCCATAATTCTAAAGATAGTCACTGTGCAGGCACATGGAGCAGCATGATTACAGTCTACGTAAAGTTAAGGTTAGAATCTAAAGCTTTTCATTTCTCACAGCAGTAATCGCGATGGCTTTCAGCTTTTGAATATGGAAGTTATGAGACACTGTGACCTCGCTGGGATCTCACCCACTGACCATATCCCATCACAGCTGGGGCACAAGCAAGAATGACAGTTCACTTGCTATGTGAGTGGAAGCAGATGGGATAGTGGTAAAAAAAAAAGTGCAAAAATAAGAGAAAGCCTTTGAAATCCCACCTGGAGTTACTAACTGTTGCTTTCCATATTCACACGTATTGTTTCCGAAGACAAGGAAGGAAAATCAACCTGTAAATTAAACTAACTCTCTTCTGGGAAGAACAAAAATCAAGACAACAAAATCAGAAATACAACAGAAAAACTGGGATTGGTTTAAACACTTAAACTCAGTCACTTGCATGTTTACAAGCCATATCCTATTAATAGAACATTTTTTGTATTTTATGTTTGATTTCAGATGTTTACCGGACTAACTCTAACGTTGCAGGCCATCTTCCTGAAAACACAAAAGTTCACTGGGGGGGTTGTCAAAACATAAGCAGTCTTTTGCTCCTTCAAAGTCACTGTGGAGATCTCTGACCCATACATGGTCCTCTTTACAAGCTCCCTTACTTCTTCTGCAAGGCTGCCTCAGTATTTGACCACTTCTCTCTTCTCCATAGTAGCTGTTTGGCTTCACATCACCACCTGAAACCACCTACTTCATGTTGGGAAGTGGACTCCTGCTCAGTCCAACCAATTGTAGGTTTTAATCTGCCTCCTATTCGCACTCTCACATAATTTTTGAAGGACTGAGAATGGCCATAGCAGAGTCAGTTGTGACATCCAACCAGGTTGCTGAAGGCTTTATCCAGTCAGGTCTTGAAAATCCCAAGGATGGGGACTGCATACCCTCCCTGGCAAACTGTGGCCCTGCCTGACCAGTCATAGTGAAAATACTTCTCCCTGTAACCAGTGTGAACCCCACTCCTTTCAACTCCTGCCCACTGTTTCCTGGCCTTCTGCCGCATACTGCTGGGAAGAGCCTAGGGTGAGAGCAAATCTACTTTTTCAGTGAAAGGCAATGAAATATCATTCCTTACACTTTTAGCTCTGATATTTATCTGTTTATGCAAAGTACACTTTGCACTTTGATTTAGATTACTGTTTCAGATTTTAACTTTGCTAACTGCATTTGCCAAAAATTAAAATATAACCAAATCGGAGGGAAAGTGAAAAATAAATCTAAGAATAAAACTTGGGTGGAAATGCTCATCCATGTGATCACATCAAACTTCCCCTGATGTGCCATGGTGATGGCAGCCCTTCAACACTCATATTACTGCATTTCCAGATACTGAAGCGGCATATCTTTAAATAGGTGTAACATAAGAGCCAATTATTCATATACATTACAAAATAGGCTAAAAAAGAAAGATACATGCTGAAGCAGAGCCATAAGGAATGCACTCTGCTCATTTTCAGACTCAAAGAGGTTTGGGTAGTCTGTCCATCACAGTAAATACACATTACTTTTGTTTCTGGGCACAGGAGCTATTACTCTCTCAGGCTGATCAAGGCTTCTTAGCACATCAAAGCACGTCAATCTGAAGCAGCAGTCCACTTACAGACCTTACTGCTACTCAGTTACCAAATTGCCAGGTACCAGTCATGCAGAAGGGTTCTTAACTGCACTCCTAAGCCACGCTGAGGAATAAAAGATACGTAACCAGAACTAAGAGAGGAGAAAAGTGCAGCAGTGCAACAGATGCTCATCCTGACTGAAAGGTCATGTGAAATGTGATTAGTGCCATTATCCTCCAGGACTCTGTATACTGCCTTGAGACAAGAGCTTTCCGGAATAAGCTATGGATCAATAAAAAGGATTACACAGCAATACTTCAGAAATGCTCAAAAGCAAAATATCAGCTTTTATCTCAGATTTCTCCAAAGCTGTACCTGAGAAGAAACCCTTAAGTTTAAGGCCTATCTTTCAGTCTCAGGCTCTTGCACTGGTGCGAAAGACATAGGTGACACAGACTGCACATTCAAGGGAATGAAAAGGAAGAAAGAAAGGTAGAGAGGTGATGCCACACACACACACCCCGACAGGGTAGGCACCAGCTAAACCCCGTGGCAATCTGCCAGACAGCAGCCAGCACTCAGTCCCATGCCTTACCCAGGATGGGGCCACCACCACACTGGGGAACACTTGCATCTCCCTGGGACAAGGCAGGCAGACAACATCATGCCCATGTCATACTTGCATTCTCCCTCAAAATTTAAGGCTGTGCATAAATGAGGTTGTCACCTCACAGGTGAGAGGCGAAGCAAGTTGTTTTTCTTAATTGAGCCTATTAGTAGTAATGAGTCACTCCTGCTAGGTCTAAATAGCTCAGAGATAAATCCCAAGGCTGCTAAGCTGCCAACCACCTCCAGTCAGTACTCAGATGGAACTTTACTCCTACAAACAACACTGGGTGAATACTGCCACCTCCAACCATGCTTCTGGAGCAAATCTGTGGACTGATACATCTGCAGCAAATGCTTTCTCTGCAGCTGTCCAGTCACCTTGCATAGAAAGGCCAAAGTGCCAGGGACTCATCCCCAAGGAGCAACAGCACATATCCCCAGATTGGTATTCTGAGGTCAGCCATCTGCACGCGAGTAAATAGCATGACCCTGAGAGCGCATTATGCCTTTTTTTTAAACTAAAAAAAGAGAGATCTCACCTGAGACTACTTGGGATGTTAATCCTTCTCACAGAAAACTCTGGTACAATATTTAATGCAAACATACTATCAACACATCATCTCTTAAAGTTCATACCACAGGCAACACAGGTATTAGGAACACCAAGAACTGCACAGCACTTTTCAGAAAAGCCATCCAATGAATTAATCATTTTCTGTCTGAACTATTTGCAGAATCAACTGAATAAGCCAGAAAAGAAAAATTAAAATGTTCCAAGCCATTGCTTCACAGTGTGTCTTACAGAAAAGTAATTTTAAAATTATTACACTCAATCTCATAAAATGACACTATTTCAAATTAATCCACTGTGTGTTAATTCCTTCACCTTTACCAACAATAAAACAAGCTAAGAAAAAAAACACTTCACCAAAAAACAGCTGAAATTAAGTAAGCCTGTTGCTTCTACAAGACAAACATCACAGAATTAGCTTTCATCCAGCCCAGCTTCCAACAAATAAAACTCTTCTTCCTCCAAAGTAGTATAAATAAGTGAAATTCATTTTGCAGACTCACCAAAGTCATCCGTATTCCAGGAGGCAGCCAGTTGTGCAGTTTGTGAAGTCCATGATTGAAGCATGTTCGTACCAATCAACAGGAAAGCAAAGCAGAAAAGGAGGAGAAAAAAAACAACAAAACAAACAAAACTATTCAGATTCAATTAATAAGACATTATTGTTTCCTATAAAATCTGTGTTACAGAATAGTTTCAGATAACTCATTAAATGGACTGAACATACACCCACACCCTTAACTTACTCTAAAAGAAAATGAACACAACAGCAATTCACATTAATAAAAGAATAATAATTACACTCTAGTAATGAACTGTCAAGTTTGGCCTTCATAAGGAAGGCTTTGTGAGGGGGAGAAATATATTTACAAAATAAAATGGCAATTCTTTCACAGTACCCCCTTCCCATTAGCAGTAACAGGTGAACAACATCACACACAGAAAAAGTAAATTATTTTCTCATATTGCTGACATTTCTAAATCCTTGATGAGGAAATGTAACATCTGTCAAGGAAGAAAGTCTAAAACCTCCACAGGCCACAGCGACTGCTCATTTTCAGAATCCACCGTCTTGGATGGGACATTGATAATTTACTCTTTGCAATTAAGGGCGTCTGGGGCCTACCCCACACCTGAGTATCTGTGCACAGTTACACATCTGCAAACTGTCAAGAACACCCAAGGTGAAATAACATATATTTTACTTGAACCTTGAACAGTGTCTGGGTAACCAAACCCAGTAAGTGTCACTTCTCCTACCTATAAAAAGCCCAAGAACAAGTTTTACAGCTTTCTCAGGCTCAGCGTTGATTTCTTTTGGCAACCACTCCGAAACATTCAACCAATTCAGCATTTGGTATTTTGCTTTTTGATTATTATTCCTTTGGAGAGGGAATGCTTAAGAGATTTGTACAAAATGCCAATTACTATGGATTAGCCTAAATAAATTGCACATGCGTATGTAACGGCAGTGAAAGCATGTTCTTCTTTTGACCAGAGAAACTAATTGCATTTGCAAGTTAAGAAGAGCACAGAGCCATGAGTACAAAGACACCAGATGAAGAGAGCACTGAAGCCTACAGTGGAGAGGGGGTGGCAGTGAAGGAAACCAGCCACCTTCTCCTAGCAGCTGTATGATTATCAGATTGATTGTCATTGCAAACAGCACCAAGGCTGATGAGATGCCAAGAAGCCAGAAGTCACTGCAAAGTCTCCTGCAACAGACTGGAGTTATCTTCCCCATTTCATAGGTTTCGACCATCCATATTCTTCAACTGTTCTCAGGAATACAAATATCCTCACAACTCAGTGATCTTCTGCCAGGTTCCAGCAAAGGGACCTGGGGCCAGAGCAGCATTTTGCCCTCCAGAAATCCTAAAGCAGTGTAAGAAGGCAGTGAGCTACCTGCTCAGACCCTGGTGTGGTTTCCTTCTGATCTCTGTAGAAACCATGCCTTATGAAGGCAAATTTATCTGTTGGTGTCAAAGAGGAAAACATAACTGGCACAGTCAACTAATTTGCAGCTCCCCTGTGGATTACAGCTGATGAAACATCTCCTCCTCTGCCTCCACGGCCCATTAATAAGACAGTACAGAGACTGCAGAAGAAGGATGATGACTGCTCATGTATTTACCACTTTGCTAGGGAGCAACTTTTTTTTGTCTCTGTTTTTGTAGGAGTGCTTTTACAGAAGGAGCCTTTCCAACGCCTTCATGTGAAGAATATTAGAGGGGAAAGGGAAAAGAGATTGCAAAGGATTTGCCTTCATTTCTGATTTCTCTTGTCAGTCTTGTAAACCACAGTCCTTCTCCAGAGACGTGACCATATACCATCACTGTCAATGTGCCTGCCCAAGGTATTACCTACCTTTTCCCCCTGCAAGAGAATTTGTGATTACTTAAAGGACCCTTTTACTGTCGCAGACATGACTCCAAGATACTCCCAAGGACTGTAATGGTCACTGAGTGACCTGACTAAACACAGGACTTCAAATTAAGGAAAGTCAGATTTGGATGGTGGCATGGAACAAGATGAACATTAATTAACTTCCCAGGAGATGAGAGGTCAAGAGCTCACAGGAAAGCGTATGTTGAGTAGGTGGGAACAAAGAAAATGAGGTGTGCAAAAAGAGGAGGAAGGAACAAAAAAAATAGTGTGGATGACTGAAAATCTGTAGAATCTGAGCAAGAAATCTGCTGAACTAGTTTATTTAGGATGCAGAGAGGATGGGAGAGAGGGATAGTACTGCAGCATCTACATTGACAATACTGCACGTGCATTTCTGAGCAAGAACAAAATGCGGTTGTTCAAGTTTGACACGCTACAAGGGACAGCTTTCCATGGACACCTTGGAAGGTTTGTGGAGGGGGGGAAGTCACGACATGCCATGATGGGATGGATATATGAAAGTGTGTGATGTAAATTGCCTTGAGTACTTGCAACAGCATCCACTGCCTACACTACACGTCAGTTGCTTGGCCCACAGTGAGAAGAAATACATTAGAGCAAGACCACAAAGACATTTTGCATTCCCTGTGCCCCTCTTTGCATGCTATTTTTGCATGACACTGGTTAGGAAACCAAAAACATTGGTTCAGCATCAGGCAGTAATTTTAGGGTCAATTGCTTCTTCGCCAGACACTGAAATCACAATTTTTCAAGCATCAAATTAACTGTGAATGTTTTAGGGGACAGTGAACTTTAGTTATGCACTACTACTGTGGGTCCCCATCTCAAAAGCCTATTTTGTAATCCCTCTTGTTATGCCAGGTGGGTTTTTTTTTTTCCTACAATTGCACTTTAAGATGAACTCTGCAATTACACTACCTGCTTTTTGCATCATCAACTTGTTCCTGACTATTACACACTCTCCAGCATACAGCTTTCAAGTGGTGGAATTCACTTTCAAAACCATGTGAAGCATTTGATCCATTTATCACAGAAGTACATCAATATAGGTTTTCCAGCTGAGAGCTTCAGAAATTTTCCTCAAAACTCTTATGCTCAGCTTGGACCCAATCCTAATCCACAGGCAGGGTAAAAGACTCATCTGGCACCACTGCACCATGAAATAAACAAACAAGAAAGCCTTAACAAGCTTAGGTGTTCAACAAATAAAACCAGAGCTATGAACCTTTCCCTGATACTGTTGGTACAATACAGAACAACTACATGCATTGAAGCTGCATCTGATTTCACTCTGGATCTAGCTGAATCAAACTGGTATTTAAACAGCATCTCAGGCAATGCTCCAGTGGGCCAAGAAAGAAACTAATGGAAATTGGAAAGCCATTGCTGGGGATGATATCAGATTTGGATTTATGACATCATCTGACAGTGGAAATTCTAGGATAGAAACAGACTTTAATATCTTATCTTCTATGCAAATGTAATTCAAGTGTGAACATGAAAAAATGTTCTTTAAAATGGAAAAGACCATCAAGCAACATCCTACATATTCTGTACGTCTTCAGCTAATCTAAATCAGAAGTGCTATTCTGTAGCAAAAAACCTCTATGAAAATAAGACAGCTGACATGAAAAATGATGAAATCAGCAGTGCTGTAGAGATTTCACACTTAAGTGATGCATAAAAAAGTTGAGTTTGGTTTGTTCAGTCTTCATGTCAGGTCTACAGCCTCACCTCCACAGCTTGCTATCTAACCATTGAGACAACTATCTCAAGCTTACCACATCACAAGCAATAACCTATACAACTGAAAACTCACAGCTGCTTTCAGTAAAGCGAAGGCACCGTTATACATCAGCAGTATCAAAATATCCCCTCTATTCTTGCAATATAAAACCCAAGCACTATTTGAATTTCACAAAATACAAACTATGGTGAGTTCTCAGGTGGTGTGAGAATTCAGGTCTTGGCAAAGTCTCCTAGGTTCACCTAAGAGCAGCTCTATGAAAAACCCCTACACCCATATGTAAATAAACATATACATAAACGTAGCATATGTATGTATACACACACAGATACAAACATACATAAATTATATCTAATTTATATAAAATTTATATTTTTCTATCACCCAGCAGGTGGCACTCATAGCACAAGCTCCCGAGGCTGGAGCACAGTGGGAGGCTGCGAAAAGGCACAGTCCTACAAGAGGCACCACCTCCAGAAAGGTAAAACCACCACGGTCACAAAAGCATCTACGAACCTTTTGCAAGACCTGAAGCATCAAGTCCAGTATCTGGGCCAAAGTCCCATTAAGCTTACTGGCCAGGCACCACCTCCATTAATTCCCTCAACAGCTGCCAAATCTCAAGTGCTTTTGCAGCCTTTCCAGAGGAGCAGCATTTATGGGGATGGAAGGGTTCTGGGATATTTTCAACATAGAAGTATTACCTTATGATGTCAAGAACAATATAATTATATGTAAAGCTTGCTTCAGACTTCATGACTTCTTTTCCCCATTTAACACACCCAACTAGTTTTCAATTAGCCCCACTAATAATTTGGGCTTTTGAAGATCTCATGAAAGAGTAAATCAGAACTGGCAGAGGAAATGCTGTTTTCCTTTGATTAAAATTAAAGACTTGTTTTCACCCATGACTTAAGTGTCACTATTGTACGTACGCTTCTAAAACACCTCTTCTTCAGCTGAGTGGTGCTTCAACTTCAGCAGAGTGGGTTTTTTTTTTAAGAGAAACACTTTCCCTTCAAATTCAATATTCCACCCATCTGCCTCCCCTCTTTAAAAAAAAATCAGTTCAGAAGCATCCATTTGAAAGCATCAGCTCTGCACGGAGCAGTGCTGCTCCCTGTAAGAGAATGCCTCATGTCAGATTGAAAGATGCCTTTCCAAGGTCATTTCATGTTCCAATGGGTTTGTTATGAAGTTGTGGAACAGCAGATAAGGTTGTGCGAGATAGTAAAGTGCCTTCCTAAGCTAGTTCTGGGCAGTAATGTGCAACCAATATTTGAGCAAGGGACTTCTATAACATTTACCTCTGAAAGAAACTTCATATGCTGAGATAAATGCTGCTGCAGGAAGGGCAGGAGTAGTACTGAGAAACTAGTCTGTTTTCCTGCTAGCTCCCAATTAAGTTATTTTTTTTCTTTTAAAGGCCAAAGAAAAGGTAATTTCCTTGACAAATATACATTAACTGCATGTGTTTACGGCAGCTGGCAAAGGCTGGGGGATTTCTAGGAACATTAGGGGGGATCTCTTCAGGAAGTTTTGTTAAAATTCCCAATCCTTCATAATGATGAGAATTTGATGTTAAAAAGCGCTCAATTCAGAATCAACAGCAATGCCCCCAAGTTGCAAGAACAAGGATATCAGAGTAGCTCTTTATTAGGTAACAGGACTAACAGTTTTCAAGGTTAAAAAGGGTGGGGGATAAGAGGGGAGGGAATATATAAAGAATATATGCAAGAATGTTTCTTTGAAAGTGTTGTAGTCACATTGTGAGGAATGATGATCCGGTATTTTTAGATCCTTCTAATATAGCCCAAAAATGGAGGAAATCATATAACAGTATCCTCTTAGCAAGCTTTTAATGCTGCCTGAGCATATCCCGAACTCCAAAAGAAGGTGAGCATCTGGCAGCACACTGAATTGCGTGTCACCATTTCAGCCATCATACCAGGGGCTAAATCCTTCCCTGGAAAGAACAGGGGAACAAGCACATGAAGTCCATAAGGACTGAAGCAGGGAAAGGGGGGAGGGGAGGAAATCCTTCTCACAAATGGTTAGCTACATCTTAATGAGGTTTAACGCTTGATGAAGGATCACCAAATTGGGATCCAAAAATGCGACCACTTGGCACCAAAACAGCCCTAGTAAGAGGGTGAGCGGGTTTCAAGTCCCACACGAGCATTTTTTTTTTTGGGGGGGGAGGGGTGTCCAACAGCCCGTCAGGAAAAATTAGGAAAATGGCCACCCAGCACTGAACTGTGCACAAAATGCAGAGTTTCGGTGCTTCCAGCTCTGCATTGCACCCTGCTCTCCCAGCCCCCCGCAGCCCCACACGCTCCCGAGCGCCCCGCAGCCCCCTCTCGCCGGCGGAGCGCGGAGCTGCGGGTCACCGTGCGCTGTCCGCCCCGCTGTCGCCGGGGCTCCACTGCTGCGACTTCTGATTTTCCTGCTAGTATCACTTTTCTAATGAACTGCTGTTACTGCCGAAATGAAAACTGTGCCGGCTGAATAGTTTCAGCTTTTTTCGAACACCTGAATGTGTATGTAGGTGTGTGGAACACCCCATAAACACCCCACTATTACACATCTTTAACTGCAGACGTGCTGACCCCACCGACCGCCTGCAAAACCTTGCGGCTTCCTCAGGGCTGGCACCAAGCCTACACTAAACCACCCCAAAAACGGGCTCCGGAACCCCGTCAGCACCGAACAGGCTTACCATCGGATGCTCCCCCAGCCGCGCTCCAGGCTGCGCAGCGCAGATCCCCCCACTCACTGCCCACCCCGTTCCGCAGCTGCACCGCGCAAAGCTCGTAACTTTGCCACTGCGTCCCAGCCCCCGCACCTGGGCGGATCTTCCGCGGACGATGCCGTGGAAGCGAAAGAGGCGGGAAGGGCGGCTGAGGGACAGGCTTCCGCAAGAGCAGTACCAGCCCGCGGCATTCCGCACCGCGCGGCTCCGCGCATCCCGCACCGCACCACGGCGGCAACTCCGCTCTGCCGCCGAGGGGCGGTGGTGGGGGAGCAAGCCCTGACCGGGGCACCCCGAAACGACCTATGGGGGGAGATGAAGGTGGAGGGACATCCCAAACAACCAAAATCAAAAATGAGGTGGGGGAAGAAAGAAAAAGGGGAAGCGGCGATCCCGCAGCGCAGACCCGCGCCCCCGGCCGCCTCCCTGCGCAGAGGCGCGGAGAGCTGCTCAGCAGCTCGGCGCCCCGCGGGGGCAGCCAGGGCAACGCACGCCCCTCGGCCCTCCCCGCTGACCTCAAGCCAAGGACAGCTCGGCGGTCCCGCTGCGCATCGCGACCCGGCGGACCGGGCTGCGCGGCGGCACCAGAGCTGGTAGTACAAGGGCGGCCCGGGGAAGCGAGGGGAGCGGGGACGGGCAGCTCCTCACCTGAGCCTGCCTCGGGACGTGTTCTCCGCCGCGGCGGTAAGCGCCTCCTCCCGCTCTCCGCGGAGAAGGCTGGCGCGGACAGCCGCGGCCCGCAGAAGTTACGCGGAGCCGGGCTCCCACCTGCAGCGCCCAGCAGGCTCCAGCAACCCGCACGGCTCAGCTCCCCTCGGCACCGCGCGGCTCGGACCGCCCCCCTCCGCCTCCCTATTGGCTCCGCCGCAGCCGCTCCGCTCCGCTCCGCTCCGCCCCGCCTGCCCGGAGCGCCCTCCGGGGCGGCGGTGGGAGTGGGTGCCGGACCCCCGGGGCAGGTGAGGAGCCGTGCCGGGTGTCAGCGGCTCTTGCTCCCCCTCCCCCTTCCACCCGGGCCCCGGTTTTTCCCTCTTGGGGACAAAATAATAAAATCCGTGACGTTCCTTGGTGCCATCATTAGGCACGTGAAGAGCCTGTTGGGACAGCCGGCGCTGAGAGGCTGGGGTGCAAGGGACTGCCGCCCTGTCCGACCTACCTGAACACGGTCCTTAACGCCCTGGGGAGGCAGCAGGATCCCAGGAGTGTGTAGCACGGTGAGTGCTCCAGCACGGATCCAGGGAAAACAGACTTCCTTGAGAGAACTGAAGGACAGGGCCGGGTGAGCAGACCGGACCTCTAGAGCAATAATGCCCACCAGAACACCCCAGCACCTCGTCATTTCAGTCTATTTCCCCCAGCAACCCGCAGCAATTTCCTGCCTTTTTTGTTTAAATTATAGGTAGCCTTCGGGCAAATGTGCTCTAGACACAGAGGAGGACAGTGTATAGGAGGTGTGGGACAAAAATCAGTACAGCTGCACTGCTGGAAGTGTGAAAAGACTTCCCACATAGTGGTAATCTCCCATTGGATTTGGGATCACCCTGAATCTCAGGAGAAGTGAGGTGGCACCTCTGGGAACACAGCTGTCATGTGATGGGAAACTCTCAGCTGCATTTGGAAGTGATGGGGATGCCCACACAGAAGTGAGAAATTCCCTAGAGAAAAGTACGCTGAGGAAGAGCTAGAGCTGCTCAGGTCTGACTTGTCGTGAGCAAAGTGGTCGTCAGATGTCCTGCTAGGAGGTAGGAAGTATGTTCTCTACTTCGGTGTGATGTCTTAAGTCATTAACACCAAGATTATAGCTGACCCCGCTGAGGTCTTGAAGTCACCACGAGGCTGACTTATCCCCTGTGGGAGGCAGCCACCATCACCGCATTTAGCAAGCCTGCCACCTGCACAGTATCGGCGCTTACCCTCCAGCAAATCCCTGTTCCTGGTGGTGGGGAAAGCCATCTCCCTCCCCAGAGCTGAGCAGCAGAGGAAGGCGGGATCCCTCGCAAACACTGCGATAGGAAGGGCTGCAACGTCCCTTGGAGCTTGGCCAGCAGTGCTGGCTGCCATCCCCGCCTGAAGTTTGCCCGCAGCAAAAATTATTGCTGAATTCCACCACACATCGTCTGAAGAGGTCAAAGGATACCTGTGGCGAGGGTCTTCTTGTAAGGAGGGCACAGGGTGTCAGCCACCAGTGGCAAAGGTTCAAGTTCCAACCAGGAAAGTTTAGTTCAGCACGGGAGATAATTTTCTGTGCTAAGTTAGGCTGAGGTCAGCTCAGTGAGAACATCCTGCTTTCCAAGGGAGTTGTGTGGCAAGCAGATTTCCTGGCTGCCTGCTTTTGTTTATCATTATTTTTTTATTTATCCAGGTAGCTGTGTACTGCTATTGACTTTTACAGCTTTGCAAATTGATATGCAAGAGTTGATGGGCTCAAAGAGCCAGAGGCAAAACTGAGTTAAATAGCCTCACTTGATTTTTCTGCTATATGGCAAAGTGTTCATAGAAAATAAAGTCCAGGTCTATGGCAGGATACGCAGGATGAGGTGAGAGAGCTGGGACCTGGCCCTAGCCAATGCATCAGCAGGCACCCACCAGCTGAGAGCCACTGGAGCTGTCACAGTGGGGATGTTGTCACAACAGCTCCAGCTGGGGATGGCAAGGCCAGGCTTTCCAGCTACAGCAGGGCTAAAAGGCCAGGAGTGAAGCTGTGAGCAGGAAAGTGACTTCGGTTATGCCACATAGATTTCCACTGACTATCATGAAACAACCAATGGCGCATCCCATGTTATAAGGGGTTTTTATCTCTGCTAAAGTTGAGAGGGGCCCTGGAAGAAACCACAGATTGTAGAAAAAGTGCTACAAAATGGGTGCTAGGGGTGGGAAGGCTCCCAGGAGAAGCTGGTGCTTTGCCATGGATTGGAGCAGGTATCTGGGGCTTCAGGGAAACTGGCTGTAGGCATTTTGGAAGCAATCACCCATCCTCACTTTATTGGGCAAAATGGCTGAAGTGTATTTTGTTCCGCTGATGTGGGAAAAGGCCTTGCCAGTCCCTGTCAGGGAGGCATTAATTAACGGAACTAATGGCAAGTTCCTAAAATATCCATCAGAGTGATCAGGATGTCTGCCGAGAGAAATCTGCCTTGCTGCGCTTCAAGTTGTGCCAAGTCATTGTGTTCATCAGGAAATGAGAGTGTTCTGGGGCAGGTAAAACACAGATAAATCACACTGACCCTCCTCCGGTACTTTCCAGGAGGTGGCTTACATACATTCATTACGTATTTACTTAATAGGCTGTAACAGCTCAGAGGCTTTTTTTCGCTTATATTGCAGTTAATGCTTTCAGCACATTGTATAGGATTCTCTCCTTACTAGAATTACCATCCTAAGCACCCCTATCTGAAATTCCCCTGCTAAGGATGCATTGCAGAGGCTGCATTCGAAGAATGTTAATCTGATTTATGGTAACCTGGCATGACAACGTGCAATAATAGGTGATATAAAGTTGAAACCTTGCAACAGAGAGGACATTTGTCTCTGACCATGGTGTGAATGTGGAAGTCCCAGGAGTCCTGGCTGGGGAGTGTGCAGAGCCTGTGAGCATGGGGTGATGAGCAAGGGGAAGTATTTACACCATCACTCTAAAGAGCCATTTACACCAGACAGCCTCGTTATTTCCACACATATCAGTACTTTCTAGTGTGGGCTGGACTCATATACCAAACCTTTATGGGCTCTCCATATTATTTGTGTGGCAGTGGTGAGGTTTTTTACTTTAAATGAACCTAATTAATAATGCTTTGTCTGCTGCTGCTTATTAACATACTGCTGGGAGACCAAGTGGTAGGAGAGGAGTGCCTGGTAGTTGCTGCTCTCCAAACTCCAAAGGAGGTGTCCAGCCCTTCTCAAGCTCCTGAGACATCCAGAGGTGTGGATTTATAACTAAATTTGAGTTCACATAAATGAAAAATAAATACTATAGTAATATACTATGAAGACAGCATTTTCTTTCAAGAAAGACCTTTCTGAATGGTCCCTGTGGCCCCTCCATTGCTGGCACATCAGCAGGCAATGCCAGATCCTGGCATCCCTTGCTCCCCAAGGGCATCCCACAGATCTCTCACCATAGCTTGGGTCCTCCCTCCCTTGCTGTGCGGATCAGTTCCTGGAAAGTTTTCTAGTCTGACAACTTACCTGCTTACAGCAAAATCCAAGAGTACTTGTTTAAATACTCAGTTTCCAGTAAATGAAACCATACACTTTTTTTCCCATGCCTGGTCATTTTAAATTGATGGGGTTTGTTAGAAGGACCAGGGCAGTGTTCGTTATAATTTGCCAGTCTCTGAGGTTTGCTTTCAAATCAGAGACCATTATTGTCTGAGATTAGAGCTATCCACAGCTTTATTTTTATACTATCATCAGTGCTCATGATGTTTAAAAGACAACAGAAAGGGACAGCATCCCTGCCCTGGCCAATATACAGTTTCAGGACTGAAACAGATTTATTGGAATCAATGTGCACTTTACTGTTAATTTCTTTGTGCAGTGAGGCCTCCTTTAAAGACTGACAGTTTTTTCTCTGAAAGCTGAAGTGAGACTAACCTGCAGTATCAACACTGAGTAGTTTGACATGATCCCTCTCTCTCCCCCCAGACTTCTGAGACAGTGCAGAATTATGCTTATCGCATTTACTGAAAGTGCCCAAGCTGCTTGAAACAATACAAAATGCATGCAAAATTCAGTTTAGCATTGGCAGGGGACTTGGCCAGATGATCTAGCTGGTCACTTATTGCTAGCTATGGCTGTAGTTATGTGTCCACATCATGCTGTCTAATATTTTAAATTCATTCTACACCATATTTTCATTCAGGGAACGGAATTTACTTTAGCATCATTCTCTCCCCATGTCACAAGAGCAATTTTTCACTGTTGATAAGAAAATGGCATTTTTTGTTAAGAAATTGCAAATGACAGAGCTGTGCTATGTCACTTGAACTTTCATTATTTATTGATTGTCTCCTTAGCTAGTGAATAATTCTGAAGAATTTCATAATAATAATAATCTACAGTATGTATCTATCAAATTGTACAGAAAAGACTTCAAATAAATTATGTGAATTAGCATTTCAGCACATGAAATGCTGCTTTTGCAGCTTCCAAAGCTTGACCCTTAAAGAAGATAGCAAGACGTATATTATTTGACATTTTAAGTGGAATGTCCAGAGGGTTGTGATCAAAGGCACAAAGTCCGGCTAGGGCCAAGTCGCTAGAGGTGTACCCAAGGGCGTAAGGTTAGGTTCAGTCCTGTTTAACATCTTCATTAATAATCTGGATGATGGGACAGAGTGTACCCTCAGCGAGTTTGCTGATGAGACAAAACTGGGAGGAGTGGTGGATACACCAGGAGGTTGTACCGCCATCCAGAGGGACCTCAAACAGGCTGGAGAAACGGGCTGGCAGGAGCCTCATGGAGTACAATAAAGAGAAATGCAATGACCTGCAGCTGGAGAGAAAGAAGCCCAGGCACCAGTACAGGCTGGGGGCTCATCAGCTGGAAGTCAGCTCTGCAGAGAAAGACCTGGAGGTCCTGATCTAAAAGCAGCTGACCAGGAGCCAGCAATGTGCCCTTGCCACAGAGGCCAGCAGTATCCTGGGCTGCATTAGGAGGCATGTTGCCAGCAGGCTGAGGAGGGTAGTCCTGCACCTCTGCTCAGCACTGGTGAGGACACAGCTGGAGTGCTGGGTCCTGTTCTGGGCTCCATGCCTCTCCAGTACAGGAGAGAGATGGACCTCCTGATGTGAGTCCAGCTAATGAAGATCACTGAGGAACCTGGCCCTCTGAGGTATGAGGAGAGGCTGAGAGAGCTGGACCTGTTCAGCCTGGAGAAGTCTCAGCAGGAGAGACTCACTCTACAATGTGTAGCAGTACCTGATAGGAGGGACCAAAGATGGGGGAAGCAGGCTCTTTTGAGCAGTGCCTAGTGCCACGACAAGAGGCAATGGATACAAATAAAACCACAAGAAATTTCATCTGAACACCACAAAAACCCCCACTTATTACAGTGATGGCACTCGAACACTGGCACAAGTATCCCAGAGAGTCTGTGGCATCTTCCTCCTTGGAGATATTTAAAGGCCATCTGGACATGGCCCTGGGCACCCTGCTGTAGGTGGCCCTGCTTGAGCAGGAGGGTTGGACAATGTGACCTCCAGAGGTCCCTTCTAACCTCAGCCTTTCTGTGATTCTGTGACTAATTCAGATATCCCACAGAGCAGCACTGTTCTTACTTCCCAATGACAAAATAGCAAAATACTCTAGTGAAATTCCTTTTTCTGACTTTGATGAAAGAAAATGTGTTACGCATCATTAAAAAACATACCAGCATATTAAAACCATATTATGCTTGTAAAATAAAGAATGTTTTTTCATCTGTTGCCATCAAATTTATGCCTGTGTTAATGTGAAAAAATAAATAAATCCACATGGATCTCCCAATTAGTGATGCAAAATAGGTATATTATTTAGTTTGAAAGGAAGACATTTATGTTCAAAGTTTGAGATGGAGTATACACACTCCCGTGTTTCAAATTAAAGCATACTGGACAATTTCCAATCAGAAAGCAATGTCAAGATGAAGGAGATGGCAGGTTGGCCATTTTTCCCTGTAATGGCTCCTCAGTCCTGGCCGAAAATGCAGTAAAACCAGAGAAACATCTGTCCTTGGTCTGGTTGACCTGAATGTGCAAGAGGCATGTTGTGTTGTTGGACAGGACGGGTGGCAGACTGCAAGTGTGAAGTCTGGACAGTCACAGACCACACTGAAGTGGAAGGGCATGCTGATCATCTTTCTTTCAAAAGAAATGAAAGAGAAATTAAAGCCTCATTTGTTTAGCGGTAATTGAAACAAGACGAGTCACCGCCCAAGGTGCAGCACAATATAGGAAGGCTGGATGGGAAACTCGGCCATGTGGCTAGAGGGGTTTCTCTGGAAATTGGTTGCAAAAAAGAAAGGCAACAGGGCATTGATTTGGTTGAAGCTCTGCATTAACTTGTGTGTGGAAAGAAGCACAAAGGAAGCAGGCAGCTGGACAGGCAGAGTGTGTGTGGCCCCAGAAAGGTAGCCAAGAATAAATGACTTTCTTTCTTTCTTTCCAGCTCTGAAAAGGCTGGAAAAATATCTCACAAACAAGAAGACAGCTTCTAACTGTAAGGTCCTCCTGTGTCTGAGCAGAAAAAATATTTGTATTTTAACAAACAGATTTTACCCCACTCATAAAAACAATTTTGGCTTGAAGTGACCCTAGAACTCTGTGCAAAGAGCACCTTATCTAACTCCAACATCATACAACCTCCAGTTGCCCCATAAAGCTGCCTTAGAGTCCCATCCTGCTATCAATTAGAACTCTTCTCACAAAACAGTCTGAAAAAGATGTATATTACAGCCTCAGAGCTATACAGCTTCTCCCACAAAGTTATGAAACCTTTCTTCCTTTAGGGATAAACACTAAAGCAACATCTAATTTGTATGAATAACTCTTTCAGCTGCTTAAATACTTCCAGCTTGATGAATTTTTTAGGCTGTTCTGATTTCTCTGAATCTATTAATCTTCCACACCTGTTAGTTTGTTGGAAACAGTGGAACATGCTGTGCTACTAGTGTTTCACCCTTCCTTCTCTGCTTTTTGAAGATTCATGGTTTGATAGCTTTTTTTATATAATAAAACACTAGTCAACTGTACTTTAGATGGATGTCCAGGTAAGAATTTCTGTCTGGATGGTCTGTGGGATGAAAAAAGACACACTTGTTGACACACCACACCACACACACTCCCCGTCTTACCTTACTTTAGTTGTTTAGTCTAGTCGCGGTTCTTGCTGAATTGAGAATTTGCGGAAATGAGTAATAGTGCATGGACTACTGCTTTTTTCTTGCCAATTCCTCATCTCTAGATGCGATGCCATTTGGGTACAGAGCTCTCCAGATGTGTGTCACAGCTTGGTTTCCTGGGGCTGTCTGAGCAAATGCTTCAAGAGAAGCTGTGCTCTCTACCCCAGTGACATGATAAATCCCTTCAGGATGCTATGTAGTACTGGAGCAGCAAAGCTTTATTGCATTTGCCTTAAATGTGTCCCTTTCCAGTTTGTTGAAAAGCCATCCTCCCTTACAAACGTATTTGTGAAACCCACAGAAAATGCGTTTGTCATGTTTGACTGAACCTTCTTTAATCTGACAGTGGAAACTGTGCTTCTGTAGCCTGAGCTGTTTGTATTCTGGGCTTTTTCACTGATACAACAGAAATAGCTCCAATTTGAAGGTGAAAATTTTAGCCCAAATTTCAGTGCCAACAACACACACTAAAGTCTACAGTGCAGGGGGAAAGAAATGTATGCCCTAATCCTCTGAATGAACAGGTGCCTCAGTGTTAAAGACAGATTAATATTGATTTGGAATATTTATTTTACATATCCCCTATTGGTCTCTCTGCCTCTCACTACCCTGTTGCAGTGCTAAAGACTCAGATGCCCAAAGCACAGCATGGCTTTTGTTTTCTCTTGCATGCCTTAATAAGTAGGGAGAGGGGAGAAGGATTTAGATGCTCCTGATGAGATTGGATGAGCCTACAGGTTGCAATCATCTTATAATAATTTTCAAGTTGCAGATTCCCTTGTTTTGACTTCTCTCTCATTTTGACAATGTGCAGTAGTGGGGACTTATAACTGCATTTTGCTGTAGCAGCTGTACCTGTGTTTTATTCCTGGTGCAGCAGTGGGAGCTTGAAACACAGCGCAGGACCTCCAGCTCCTTGTCCTGGGATGGGTTTCCTGTGAAACAGCTGAGCTGCAGGGACAGTACCTGCTTTTAGCCTTTCATTGTGCAGGGCGAACTCCCTGTTGTGAGGGCTTGTGCACTCTGCTGCTGGAAATGTCCACTGCTAGGGCTGCCTTTGGGACTCATTTGTCATGGTTTGTGTATATGGGCTGGGAATCAGAGCTGGTGCCAAGGCAAGCACTGTGATTTATGAGGCTTGCCCCACTCTGCCCAGCCTGTGCTTTCCCACTTGTGTCCCTGGCCACATGTTCAGCCGGGTGGTCCTCAGAGAACAGGCCAGTCCTGCCTCTGGCCAGACAGACACTGCATCTGCTGACATAGGTGGTCTAGAATGGACATGGAGAACCAGGTCCAGCTGTAGCTAAGGCTGCTTTTATTTCCATGTGAGCTGCCACAAGCCTAAGAAGACATTGAGCAGAGCATGCTCACGCTGCCTTTTTACTCTCTTCTTTCAAAGCTTAGGCTTTTATAGTGGAGAAAATAAAGATGACAAGTGAGCTGAAAACATTCAGAGGATCAGAAGATTTATAAAGGTGCTTCCTGACAGCCTTTTTATTTTGACTATGTCATTCCTTTATGACATTTACATTTGCTGTGACAGTTACTCTTACTACCCTTTGCGTTCTTGTATGTGATTTTGCAGCATGGCTCACGGATTGATTACAAAAGGACCATTGCGTATGCTTAAGATCAATAATCTGCAGGGCATGCAATATTTAAAAAATAAAAATGCTTGAAGCAGGATTGTTTAATAGACTTACATGTATTTTCAGACCATATTAGTCTCCCTGATAAGCCCACAGATTCTTCTGGAGAGGAAGGGTTAATCTTCCTAACAGCTACAAATTTTTCACAAAAGCAAGTGCACATTTATCATTAAAAAAATCTAGAAAATTAGTCCAGCCCCTTCACACTGGTGGCTGAAAAATGATAATAATTCCTTAGTGAGATAGTGTTTGTCTTGGGTGAGTATCAATGGGGAATCTTTTTTTTTTTTTTTAATTTAATTTTCAATTTTAAATAAAGGGATCAAAACTAATGATTAAAACAGGACCTCAAATTGGCTTCTTAGTTATTTCAGAAAGGAAGAGATTATTAACATTCATGAGGGCCCTACTTAAAAAACAAAAAAGACTTCAAATAAGCTGAAGGATGAAGTAGATTCTGCAAACAATAGGTAACGTTTTAAGAAATACAGAATAGCGTCAATTAGGCTCAATAACTACAAATATGTTGATATATTTGACTACTTTTGTACAGTTTATTAACTCTGCACGCTAAAATCAAAGGCACACAACTGTAGAAGTGGCAGAATGGATGCATCTAAGCCCAGTTCTTCTTTGACACCAGTAACATCTTTCTTAATCACGTGAGTGGAGGAAAAAAGCTTTTCAAAACTGAGGCTATAATTTTTCAAATTTGCTGGAAAGATAGTGAATCTGAAAGCAAAGGATACAGCTTATCCACTTTTCAAACTTGGCCCAACAGAAGACAGCTATTAGCTTTACTTATAATTTCTAGCTTCAATATTAATGTGGAGACTCACTTAAAAAAAAGCTAACAACACTACAAAACCCTACCTGTAATTAGTGTGTGTTTTATGAGTGAGACTGGAAGTCACCATTTATGTTCATTACTTTAGTGAGGCAACTAGTAAGAGCATATAAAGAGCAGCAGGGTTGTAACCTGGGACATTACCAAAGCAAGAAGATTCCTATGTATTCCAACTTTGTAGTGTTACTTATGTAAAGACTAAAGAATATGGAATGTCCTTAAAGAAGAAAAATGAATATGTGTTTCCATATACTTTTTATTTTAGTGAGAATCATAACTTTTCCTGTAAATTAATCATGACATCTTGTCCCACTACAATGTAATCTAGCAGGCTGTCTTGCTTGCAGTGGTTAATATTCATTTCATCAGTGCCATGGTTTAAGCCCAGTCAGCAACTCAGACACAGAGCACTCGCTCCCTCCCCCCATTCCTCCCCCCCACTCCCTGGACAATAG